>JAMPIV010016181.1:0-151582 GCA_024509875.1 Oreohelix idahoensis
TACAACGAAGGAAAACGCTTGTCAGCACCGGTAACCAGAATGAAAATAGGCGTTGCTTCAACAGTGAGTTAATTTCCGCAGCGAATTGCATGGTTTTGCGTAGCAAAGATTATAAACCTAGATGGGAAGCAAGGTGACGTCACGCTGCACATTTACATATATATGTGACACTCGAGAAGAATAGAAGATATAATCTGCATAAAGAGATCACCGAGTGTGGAAACGGATAAAAAGAACCAGATAAATACCTTGAACAGTAGGTGAGAATAAGACTTTGGTGAGTTAGGGACACATACGGGATTTTTTTAGAAAGTTACTGAATAGCGCGTTACAGGGCAGAGATTTGTTTCTGGAGTCCCCCGGGATATCAAAGCAAAATAAGACGGATACTTTAAAAGCCCACGAGAAAGCACTCTTATGATATTTATCAAAGGGTAAGAAAAAAATCTTAAAGGGATGTCACAAGACAGAACAGCTTGGCGTGATCTGACTGAAAGGCCATATACTCCATACGGAGCTTGAGAGTAATGATAATAATGATGAGGATCTATTAGAGACTGACTAAAATGTAGAGATTAAGAATAATCCATTAAACAGTCAGCCTTATTCCCATACTGTGCTATACTCTCGCAGGTAGGAATAAATAGAGGATAGATTATGTCTGAGTTCAGACAGATTTTGAATGAAAAGATGTGAAGTAGATAAGAATAGAGTCATTGATGACTTTATGGGGAGAGATGTGACTTCTGAAGAGTGGGTGTGCCACGTCTTCAGCCACCTATGACTGATTTTTATTAAGTCAACCTCACACCCGTTCTCTCTGAGCGAATAGAATTAATGATTCTAAGCAGTAAGAACAGCGTTACGACATTCAGTGACAGTTATAAAAAGAAGAGATTCTGACCACAGGATAGGTTTTTATGTTTATTAAACAACACACACAAAAACGACACCACAGCATGAACAAAAAAACCCAACCCTATGCCTTCACAATGTCTGAAGGCTATAGGGATACGTTAAAATCACCAAAACAAAATTATGGTCAACGCCCACGTTATCACTCCATTAAGCTCAAACACACACACGCCAACCTCGTCTCGCTACCCCTCCACGCATACTCTTCCTGGTACGCTTAAAATGTCCAAATAACGTGGTTAGGCCCCCAGCTATCAAACAATGACAGCGACCTAATCATTTTAGGGCACTAAAGCTTGTCAGGTACTCTCCTCCTGTGCTAGGAAAAATCACTCTGTTTCACCTAAGGTTTTATATCCTCGGAATATGGAGTTAAGCGCCCACTGGACACAGGTAAATAAATCCCAAGAATATCACTTTATATCGCTGGTGGCCATTACTAAATCAGCAAACTACCCTGTAACTCTGGTTCGAGCGAATTTCTCTCACTGATTAAAATAGATACTCCAAGAGCGAATCAGTGAATGTTAGCTAGGAAATCAGGTTATCCAGGAACAACGCAAGGCGTATGTACCTCTGATAAAGTTAATGACGACTGGAAAAATCGCTTGCTTCTACTGGGTGATTGCGTCAAAATACTCTACGATGACGGGGCGTAAGTGGATAGGTCACGGTTGCCCTAAGAATGGAAGGCAATGGCATCAGCTGAAGGCGCTGGTGATTTGTAATACGCCGTGGGTAGATAATCCACCCACGAATGACCAGCTAGTGGCTAGTAAATGAAGACTGCAGTACTAGTAATCCTCAAACGTTATTTTACATGCTACGAAAAAAAACTAAATTCTGGGGGGTTGCATAGTGCCCGATACAAAAGCCCAGTACCGTTTGACCAGAGCAAATCAAGGAATTCAGGTTTACGCTCTCTAACAGTTGTTAGCATTCAACTCAACAACGCGTCACTAGACAACAAAATCCTCGAATAAACAACTGGTCAAGAATGTTATTGACATGTACTTAAATACTAAGAAGAATGCCATGTGTTCGAAGAACGCTTCTCGCACGTGTGCAGATGAAACAAAGAATCCACTTAAGACAGACGTAAGAGTATCTACGGAATCTCGTTCTATGCTCGCCCTGTGCTCGGGATGAAGGATCGAAGGCGGCTTGAAATGAAAGACCGAGAAATTCTCTGAGCGACCGGGGGATTCCGTGTCTCAAACGACACATAAACTAGCCGCTTGCTAAATAGAGACCCCTTTGTCCAAAAATGCCACTGAAAACTTAGAGGAGCAAAGAGTTCCCTGTTTCTCCCATTATCAAAGGGAACAGGGAACTTGAGTTTCCCTGAATACCAACATAAAAAATCTTTAGACATCAAGCCGCTTCGCACGTGCAAAGAGGTGGGCCTATACATGGCTCTAGCAAGATTGATAGAATCGGAGAGAGAGTTAGAGCTGTTAAAGCAATAAATGACAGAAAAGATGGGCGGAGACGAGAAACAGGAAGAAGGCAAACAGGCCGATCAGACAAGGGCAGACAATTCCAACAAACCTGTGACATATACAGGGAATTTCGAAATTATGTATACATACATCAAAGGCATATAACTCACACATAACTTAATACGAAATTTTGTTATTTTGCAATAGAGCAGAATAATGATACATACAAAGGAATAATGATTAGATTACTACTCTTTTTTTTTAAATAAAGAAAGTTGTACTTATCTCAAAACGTGTACTGTGACGGACACGAGCCACCAAATTAAACCTGCATGTTTCACAATTCGTTCAGTAAAAATAGAGAATTACAGTCAGTTATTCATCGCTGTGAACAATGCATGTCGTCGACGCTTTGAACATTTGTGTCATTAATTGTGAAAAAGCCATAATTCTATCTCAAATGATAATTGATATCAGCATTCAAAGTCTGTATACATCATTTTGAAACATCCTGCATATCACTTTTAACACGGGCCTGCTTGAACTCATCAGGCTGAACCACAAACTCTTGAGTTGCAACATCTATCTATCTATCTATCTATCTATCTATCTATCTATCTATCTATCTATCTATCTATCTATCTATCTATCTATCTATCTATCTATCTATCTATCTATCTATCTATCTATCTATCTATCTATCTATCTATCTATCTATCTATCTATCTATCTATCTATCTATCTATCTATCTATCTATCTATCTATCTATCTATCTATCTATCTATCGATCTATCTATCTATCTATCTATCTATCTATCTATCTAGCTATCTATCTATCTATCTATCTATCTATCTAACTATCTATCTATCTATCTATCTATCTATCTATCTATCTATCTATCTATCTATCTATCTATCTATCTATCTATCTATCTATCTATCTATCTATCTATCTATCTATCTATCTATCTATCTATCTATCTATCTATCTATCTATCTATCTATCTATCTATCTATCTATCTATCTATCTATCTATCTATCTATCTATCTATCTATCTATCTATCTATCTATCTATCTATCTATCTATCTATCTATCTATCTATCTATCTATCTATCTATCTATCTATCTGTCTAAGTGTATAACTATCTTCTAGGCCTTAAAGATAATAACTCACCAGGACTTGACGGAGTCAGTAATCGAATACTGCGTTATGCGGCTCCAGCTATTAGTGATTCGCTTACATACATATACAATCAATGTATCGCACGGAGTTACTTTCCGTGGCACTTTAAAGTCGCTAAGGTATATCCTCTCTTAAAACCTGGCTCTTCCGACAATAATAACCTTGGTAACTATAGGCCAATCTCCTTAATATCATCGCTATCCAAACCACTAGAAAAACACATACATAAAATAACACTACAACACTTAGTTAACAACGGCTTGCTAATTGATAGTCAGTCGGGGTTTAGACCTAAACATTCATGTCACACAGCTCTAAGATGATTGACAACTGGCACTTAAATATTAATAACGATAACATATGTGGGGCAGTTTTTGTAGACTTTAAAAAAGCATTTGATATGATAGATCACGCTATTTTAATTAGAAAACTAGAAACATCAAAAGTAAACCTTCAACTAGTGACGATAATTAAATCATTCCTGTCAGACAGAAAACATGTAGTTTCTTACAATAACTCTTGCTCAAACCCAACCGTAATAAATACCGGCGTTCCTCAGGGCTCTATTCTTGGGCCTCTACTTTTTGCCATATACATCAATGACCTTCCACTACACGTCTAGCACGCATCCTGTGACCTATTTGCTGATGACTGTACTGTCTACACGAGTGATACAAGTTGCAACACACTCGAACTATCGTTACAAAAAGATACAGACAATCTGATTAAGTGGAGCATCGGAAATCGCATGCTAATTAATATAATTAAAACAAAGTGCATGTTAATATCAACTAGACAAAAATTACAAAATTCAGAGAAAACAACACTTCAGATCTATATTGGTACCTTACCAATTGAAAACGTTAATGAACATAAAACTCTAGGAATAGTCGTTGACCAGCATCTAAATTGGAACTCACATGTTCATGCACTGACCAAGCAAACGGCACAGAAAGTTTACCAGTTAGCTAAAATCAAACATTTCCTAGATGAAGATGCACGTAAATTGTTCTATATATCTCACATACAAACAAACCTTGACTATTGCTCCACAATCTGGGATGGTTGTTCTATGTCCAACACAAAAAGACTCCATTCACTACAAAAGCGTGCAGTGCGTCTAGTTTCTGACAACTGCCAAGCACAGTGTGTAGATCTATATAAAGATCTCAAAATACTGCCTCTAAGAAAGCGCTTTCTGTTCAACAAAGCTAAATTTGTTCACAAAATCCTGTCACAGAATGCTCCAACATATCTGTGGCCAATGTTCAAATACAGTGAAAGACGCAGTCAACGCCTTAACAAAATACAAGTGCCCAAGCCTAGGCTTGACTTATTCAAGAAAAGCTTAGCTTACTCTGCTGCTCATCTCTGGAACTATCTTCCACATTATCTGAAAGATAACAACCTCAGTCCCTATTCATACAATCGTAAACTTTTCGATTACTTTATGAGTTCTGATTATCTGCCCCCCTAATGTGATTATTTTTCCGAACAAATGATATAATATCGAATGTAGTTTTAATGATGATGATAGTGTTTTTCAACATATTTTGTTTCATGGTGATACTTAGTTTGTATTTTTCAACATACTTTATTTCATGTTTATAATTCGATACTGTGAATGTGAGTATGCTATTATTTTACCTTTATAACGTTGAATTCCTTGAATTGATGGGTAAAATGTATGTGAGAATAAATGAAACCAGTATAAAAGACGAGAGAAAGGAAGGGCAGAATGTCAGACGGGCCTGCGTGCCCAATTCTCAACCCTTTGAAAATAAAGTTCGTTCGTTCGTTCGTTCTATCTATCTATCTATCTATCTATCTATCTATCTATCTATCTATCTATCTATCTATCTATCTATCTATCTATCTATCTATCTATCTATCTATCTATCTATCTATTTATCTATCTATCTATCTATCTATCTATCTGTGCACCTTTATCATACAAAAAACAAGATAATGGTCCAAGCAACTCCTACTGTTATTGAATCATGGCTGGCAACGGACTTTGTCAGTTTAAATGAGTCTGCACAAAACATAACTTGTACCACACAATTGGCCTCGACAATATGTTTACCTCAGCTCGCAATAGACATCACATGTCAGACGCGTGTTGCGTGATAAATTCTCGCAACATCGTTTTATTTCAATATCTTTTTTATAACGCAAGGGCAACAACTGCTTGGAATTTATAGTCACTTTTCTCGGTAAGCATTTGTCTTCTCGCGTTGGTATCGAATGCAGTTAAGTTTGAGCTGTGGTCGTTTTGCGCTGGACTGCGCATGACTTGTCTTGCTTCTTTGTCGATCGGTTTCCGCCCACCACTAGTGGGAGTGAGCGATTTGGAATGGCGAAAGAGATGCCTCGTTGAAGAGGGGATCTCCGCTATTTTTGTTCTGTCAGGGATGTGTAGTCCTCTTAATGGATATTTCGTTTATTCGAGATAATACCTCTAGTGTTTCCCACATGTCGGGAGGCGTGATATTTCTGTGTATTTCATGAAAGCAAGGTAAATTGACTCTTTCATTAACTCTATTGATTTTGGGTCGTGAGCGATTTCGATTCATAGCCTGTCTGCGAAAGTCGTCGTCACGAGATGTTTTCCTAGCTCACATGTCGCTGCATTGTACTGCATCGGTTGATGCAGGTACCAAGGACCATTACTTGCTACTTTGTTAAATGAACTAGGTTTGGAAAACCTTTATTATCTAGAGGATATTTTTGAGGACATTATTTATACTTCGGCAGACGTGTCTGTCTTGCTGAAGTCAAACTAAGGAGAGTGAACTGATCTCATACATCTGGTTATCTCCTGGCTGTTATAGAAAAGGATGGAGTTGTTCACCTGACTACATTTACAGCACTTTGAAATATAACATGCATCTGACTCATCATTGTAATGCTGTCTACCGTTTATTGCTGTATTGAATGTTGCTGTGATAATGACTGTTTGATGTGCCTACACATTTGCGTAACCATTTTGTCACTGTGGCGTCCACAATAAATAATGAAGAAAAACGTCAACGGCTGTTTCAAGACTCATTGACTTTATACGTCGTGAGTTTACTGACGTCCTATGTGGATTGCCCTGTTATTGTTGCATGAACATTGTTTTGACTGAACACATCTACACACTACACAAAACCAGACATGCGGATGCCATCCATCATCATATGGCATCACGCATCATTTGGTGGCCATAAGCTGGTTTGATTCTGGTACCAGCAAACACGGGGTCCCTTACCCACTTCATTTTCAACAAGAATTCATCAGCATCCTTCAAGAAATTAACATTCTTCAATACAGTCAACATCTTCAAAATTTTCAAAGTACTCGGCGTTGCCCGGTAAAAGTCAAATTTCAATTTTTTGACGGAAACAAGAATTTGACAGTACCCGGCGTTGTTACATGTTGCCGGATAACTCGGACTGCTGTTATCTTTTACGCAAGTCAAGCAAGTTGCTGCTGTCAAGGTTCCAGTGCTGTCGTTTTTTGAGAAGGTCAAGTGCCGGTTGAAACGGGTTGTTTTCTGAAGAAGGCCAAGTACCGATTTCCATCAACTTACTTTTGGATTAGAAGGTCAAGTGCCGAAACAACTCAACACACAGTATGTCAGAAGCTCTTGTACCATCGTGTTAGCAGTGGAAGCAGTTCAGATGTGCCATCATCGTTGGAGCTTCGCTCTTTAGGACGTTGATTGACATCCGTTTTTCTGCTGTTCTACGATTGGAAGCCTATAAGTTAAGTGGCCTGTTTGTATGTAAACTGTGCCCTTATACTTCTGCTGAGTCTTCTGTGTATCATCTCATTCTATATGTTTTATGTTTATATGTTATTTGTATATTTATATGTTTATATTTCAGCGGGTTCTCGGTTGGGTGGTGTCTCCGTTAGATTATGCCACGTCATAGAGGTCGTCTATTGTGAGCGTTTTCTGTAAGGTTTGCAAATTTCCAATACTGGAATTTGCTAAGCGACTTCTGTTGCTATTTATGTTAGCTGTGATGACATGTTTTAATATTGTTTTCGTTATTATTTCGCATTCTTTAGTTTTGTTTTGATTTGTTTGTGTTTGTTAGCCTACTCTTGTCTATAATTTAGTTTCATACAACATTTTTGTTTATACACTGTGGTGTCATGTATTTTGTTTAATTCTATCGCAGATATCGTCACATTTTTTGTGATATTTCATTAATTTCTGCTTTATTTTTAGTTGATTTCTGCGAAAGTTTTTGTATTGTTGCTGATCTTTGTTATTGTTTACATTGTTATTGTTTACATTGTTTGTATTGTTTACATTTTCAATGTTTACATTCTGCATGTGTTTACATAGTCATTGTTTACAGTTATAGTAATTAGTTAATGGGCTATGCTAATGCACTGTTACTACTATACTGATGATAAATGAATGATGAATAGTGTCGTGCACTATTGAATGAGAAGTGCACTTATGATCAAGAATTGAGTGCTGATATTTCATATACAAGTTCTTTGATTGGAGACTTGTTTCCCACAGAGACTGGGATAATATAAGGTGATGTGAATATACAAGTGCTTAATTAAGACTTGTTACACTTAGGTTTGAAATAAATTAGTTAATTATTTCAGGTTTTGGACTCATATGTTAGACAACATGTCTACATTTGAGCACTTTATTGAGCAGGGTAAATTGCTTGGGAAGACTGGTGATAAGTTAGAAGAATTTGCAACTGCTCGATATGATAAAGCAATGGAAGCTGAACAAAAGAAACTGCAGATGCAGGTGGATGAAAAAAGATTCCAAATGGAAATGGAAAAACAAAAAAGGGAATCAGAAGCTGAGGAGAGAAAACTCCAGCTACAGCTAGAAGCTGAAAGACTTCAAAAAGAGGCTGAGAATAAAAGACTTGAAAAAGAGGCTGAGAATAAAAGACTTGAAAAAGAGGCTGAGAATAAAAGACTTGAAAAAGAGGCTGAGAATAAAAGACTTGAAAAAGAGGCTGAAAATAAAAGACTTGAAAAAGAAGCTGAAAATGAAAGACTTCAAAAAGAGGCTCAGGCTGAGGAAAGAAGATTACAGAGAGAGTCTGATGAGAGGAAAGAGAAAGCAAAAATGGAACATGAAGAAAAGGTCTTAGCTTTAGAGTTGGAAAAATTGAAATTGACAAGCATGAGTAATGGTAATGATTCAAACAAGGGTTCATCTTCTGGTAAGGCTAATAATGATACTTTTAAGATTAAGTTACCAACATTTAGTCCTTCCAGCGATGACATAATGTTCTATCTGGACAGATTTGAACAAGCATGTACAGCTCATAACATAGACAAAGCAAAATATGTTTATCAGTTATCAGGGATACTGACAGGTAAAGCTCTAAGTATATTAAATATGGTGGATGAACCTGACAAGAACAATTATGAGGTTGTCAGGGCCGCTTTGTTAAAGAAATATCAGCTTAACGAAGACGGCTATCGTCTACAATTTAAAAACATGTTACCTGAAAATGGAGTTGAATTCTCCGAGTTTATTGCAAGAATACGCATTACTTTCTCACGATGGGTTGAACTATCTAAGACGGAAAAAAACTTATGAAGGACTTATGGACTTAATACTTAGAGACAAAGTCATGTCGTCTGTCAATGAGTCTTTCCTTGCTTTCCTTCATGAACGTAAACCTAAAACAATAAAAGAAATGGAAGATTTCTGTTGCCAATACGTAACTGCGCACCCACACATAACCATGGGTAACTCTAAGGTGAAAGAAGGTTTACCAGTTGCTTCGGCAGCTCCGTATGGTCAAAACTTTGCTCGTAGATCCCAACAAAATTTTGATAGAAAGAGTAGCGGTAATTTCTGTCAAAATCATGGAAATCAATTTCATGGTGATTCTTCTTCGAAGAATTGGAGACAACCTGATAGTACTCGTTACTATCACCCTAATAATTATAAGCATTTCAAAAGAGGATATGGTAATAGAGGTTATTCCTGCCGAAGACCTCAAAACCAAACAAATAGATGTTCGCATCAATGTGAACATGATAGTAATCGTGGAAACTGGAATTCGAACCAGTATAACAATTACAATAGAGACAATAATAACTGCAGAGATAATAATAACTCTGATAACTTCAGAGGTAATAATAGTCGGGGTAGATCTCAACACAAAAAAAAGAGATATCAGCAGGCTAATGCTGTACAACAGGAAACTGAGGCAGCCTGTAATCATGTTGTTGATAGTAAAAAACTTTGACGCTGTCACTAGTTCTGCTTTTGACTTTGAGAGAGCAAACAAATGCCCCCAATGCAGTACTTTATTCGAACCGGGTACCATAACTACTTTGAGTTGTGGTCACCCACTTCCCGCTCTTCCTGCTGCTGTTGCGCATGACGGGAGGGGTTCTTTAATTCTACATAAGGGTCTTGTTAATGATACTCCGGTCTCACTACTTTTCGATTCCGGATGCACCACTATTGGTGTTAGACAATCGCTTGTAGATCCATCTTGTGCTACAGGAAGGGTTATTAAATGTGTCACATTTGGCGGCACTCTAGAAAAATATCCTACTGCTGTAATTCGCATTGCCACTCCTTTCTTTACTGGAGATGTGCATGCTTGTCTCTTACCTAATCCTATTGCGGACCTTATTATTGGTCGTATTCACGGAGTTAGGGAGTGTACCCCACAGCAGATTGCTGCTTGGGAACATAATAACATGCAAGCTACAAATGCAGTAGTTACAAGAGCACAAGCTCTACAAACACCCGAAACTTCACTGAATAGTGATAATGAAGTTGATAGCCAAGATAGTCACTTAGTAATCACTCGTGACTCTTTCATAAAATTGCAAGAAGAAGATTCTTCTTTAAAAAAATTCTTCGTTCTTGCGAAGAAAGGTGATCCGAATCAGGATACAAATAGAAAATCTTGGATTGCAATGAGAAACGGCGTACTTGTACGTATGGTACAAGATTCGGCTACGTCGGCACATTCGCAAATTCTTGTTCCCAAGAGCATGAGAGTCCAAATATTGCAACATGCTCATGACTCGCAATGTGCTGGACATATGGGTTTTGCCCGTACGAAGTCGAGAGTCCTTGCGGCTTTCTTTTGGCCTTTTGTCAATAAGGACATTCGTATTTACTGCCGATCATGCAAGGTATGTCAGGAGGTCAAATCTAGAGGACCACGACATGCTGCGCCTATCCAGGCTGCTGACATTCCTATTCGGCCGTTTCAGAAAATGGCCATAGATATTATTGGCCCTTTTAAGGTCAAGTCGGCCAGAGGACATCAGTTTATCCTTACATGTGTCGATATGTGCACACGTTGGCCAGAGGCTATTCCTCTTAAAAGCATATCTACTACAGATATCGCAGATGCTCTTTGGTTGATATTTTCTCGCTTGGGGTTCCCCAGAGAAATATTGTCAGACCATGGCACTCAACTCATATCTGACACTATGTCACAGGTAATGTCTACCTTACATATTGAACGATCTCTCAGTAGTATCTACCATCCTATGTCTAATGGGTTAGTTGAGCGTCTGAATAGAACGCTCAAGACTTTGCTTGGTAAGATAACTGAAGATCATCCTCAAGATTGGGACAGGGTTTTTTACCCGCGGCTCTCTTTGCCTATAGAGAAGTCCCTAATGAACACACAGGATTTTCTCCCTTCGAACTTGTCTTTGGCGCGCGTCCACGCGGCCCTATGTCTTTATTACACGATCTCATCACTGCCGATGATATGAGCGATGAAACTCAATCCTCATATGAGTATGTCATTGCTCTTAGACAAAAGATCATTGAGGCATGTAAGCTAGCAACTGCTTCATCAGAAATTGCTAAAGAGAAGGCAAGGCAGTTTGCTAACAAGAATAGATGTCTACGACAACTTTGTCCAGGTGACAAAGCATTCGTCCTACTCCCCAGTAGGGAAAATAGACTTCTTATTGCATGGAAAGGTCCGTATGCAATAGTCTCCGGATTTCCGATGTTGACTATGTGGTCGATATTGATGGAAAGCATAAAACTTTCCACATAAACATGCTTTCGGAATTTCACGAACGTCCGGACTATTTGCTGCCTATTTTCCAGGCAACGGATGATGCTCCTGCACCTCACGGTCATTATTCATCCCTGTCTGTCATTCAGGATGAGGAAGCTACCTTCTCTGATGTCAACCTTCCCCTTCCAGTGGTTCCATTACATTCCACGGAATCTTGGAAAAACGTTTCTGTTTCTCCTAATCTTTCTGGTGACGAACATCGACAAGTCTCGTCGATGTTACAAACATTTCAGGATGTTCTCACTGACATTCCTGGACACACAGATGTCATAGAACATGACATAATTCTTACCGACAATAATCCAATTAGGGTTAGGCCGTATCCTATTCCTATACACTTTCAGTCGCAAGTGGAAAAGGAATTGGATGAAATGATTCAATTAAATATAATTGAACCATCGACTTCACCATATTCTTCTTCCATGGTTATTGTCCGGAAGAAGGATAAGAACATACGAATTTGCGTTGATTATCGCAAATTGAATCAGGTCACAAGGTTCGACGCTGAACCGATGCCTTTGTTAGAAGATCTACTGATTAGACTTTCTAATTCTAGATTCTTCACTAAACTTGACTTGTCTAAAGGTTATTGGCAAGTGCCTTTAGCAGAGCATGCCAAACCTCTTACTGCTTTTTCTACACCTAGGGGTCTATTTCAATGGAATGTTATGCTTTTTGGTCTCATGAACGCCCCTGCCACTTTCGTTCGCATGATGCGTCGAATTCTGTCACATCGTTCGGATGTCATCGCATACTTAGATGACATCTGTCTCTTCAGTGATACCTGGGAAGATCACTATTTAGGGTTATATGACTTACTGTCCACTCTACGTGAGAATAATTTGACAGCAAAACCTTCTAAAGCTTTTGTTGGTTTTGGTGAAAGCTCTTTCCTGGGTCATCGTGTTGGTCATGGTCTCTTGAAGACAGAAGACCACAATACTTCCAAAATACTGAACATCTCTGTTCCTAAAACGAAGAAACAAGTTAGGAGTCTCTTAGGTTTAATTCAATTTTATGGGAGATTTATTCCAAATTTATCTTCGATCATGGCACCTCTCTCAACATTGTTGAAGAAAGGTCCGCCTAATCTGGTCCGTTGGTCTGAAGAATGCCAATCTTCACTAGACCAAATCAAGAATATATTTTCTTCTCCTCCATCTTAAGATTACCTACTCTTGATAGGACTTTTGTTCTTCGGAGTGATGCTTCATCCACTGGGATTGGAGCAGCACTGATGCAAGAATATGCAAATACTCTGCATCCTGTTATGTACATTTCTAGAAAACTAAATGCGGCAGAGAGGAACTACTCGGTTTTAGACCGTGAGTTGTTAGCGATGGTTTGGTCAATTCTAAAGCTACAAAGATTCCTCCTGGGCGCACATTTCATTCTAGAGACTGATCAGAAAGCTCTTACGGCTATTCAGACTAAGAATTTGAAGAGTTCGAGATCCACTCGATATGCTATAGCTCTTCAACCTTTTCACTTCACGGTACGAGCTATCCGTGGTGCGGATAATGTGATGGCTGACATTTTGTCTAGATGCCCACATGACTCCAACTAATACTTCTGTCCTATATTTCCATATATTACAGAGTCATAACACACCTATATTTCTACAATAGATTAGCACAACTGTACTTACTTTATATGTACACACTATCGTGCTTTGTTGTCATCTTCTTCTGTTCGTTTTTTAAAATGATAGAGGAGGACTGAGTAGTTAATATAAGGGCCGTTAGTTTACTAAACAGCCACAATTATTAATAATGTATTGTACCTTATGAAGCATATTAGTTATTAATTAGCATTATATTGCTTGTACTTTCTCAGAATGTCATTGTTGAGCTGAGGACTTACCTTACGAGTTCTAGATTGTGTACTTACCCTCGGAATACCACAGCATATGTCCTGGATCGTCATGTAGTTTAACTTTACTATGTACTTATGTCATTACATGTCAAAGAATGTACTATCTAAATTTTCCTATCAGATTTGTACATCCATTTTTAAAGACAATATTAGAGTATGCTGTTTAATGATGATTATAGTAACTTGCATACGTATATTGTGTTTACATGCTAACGTGATGTGTGTTGGTGACACCTCCCCGATGTGAATATTTTTTTGAGACATATTTATTTTTCTGTTGAGGTATATCCTCACCAGACACTCTATAATTAGCCTATTGTTTGGCAATTTAGTTAATTATCAGCGCATAATTCGTGCGTTTTGAGCCGCTTATCGCTTGCTCTTTGATATTGAAAAAAAAATATGTTCCACATTTTTTTTTATCGGGAGGAGGTGGTGATATGTTGCGTGATAAATTCTCGCAACATCGTTTTATTTCAATATCTGTTTTATAACGCAAGGGCAACAACTGCTGGAAATTTATAGTCACTTTTCTCGGTAAGCATTTGTCTTCTCGCGTTGGTATCGAATGCAGTTAAGTTTGAGCTGTGGTCGTTTTGCGCTGGACTGCGCATGACTTGTCTTGCTTCTTTGTCGATCGGTTTCCGCCCACCACTAGTGGGAGTGAGCGATTTGGAATGGCGAAAGAGATGCCTCGTTGAAGAGGGATCTCCGCTATTTTTGTTCTGTCAGGGATGTGTAGTCCTCTTAATGGATATTTCGTTTATTCGAGATAATACCTCTAGTGTTTCCCACATGTCGGGAGGCGTGATATTTCTGTGTATTTCATGAAAGCAAGGTAAATTGACTCTTTCATTAACTCTATTGATTTTGGGTCGTGAGCGATTTCGATTCATAGCCTGTCTGCGAAAGTCGTCGTCACGAGATGTTTTCCTAGCTCACATGTCGCTGCATTGTACTGCATCGGTTGATGCAGGTACCAAGGACCATTACTTGCTACTTTGTTAAATGAACTAGGTTTGGAAAACCTTTATTATCTAGAGGATATTTTTGAGGACATTATTTATACTTCGGCAGACGTGTCTGTCTTGCTGAAGTCAAACTAAGGAGAGTGAACTGATCTCATACATCTGGTTATCTCCTGGCTGTTATAGAAAAGGATGGAGTTGTTCACCTGACTACATTTACAGCACTTTGAAATATAACATGCATCTGACTCATCATTGTAATGCTGTCTACCGTTTATTGCTGTATTGAATGTTGCTGTGATAATGACTGTTTGATGTGCCTACACATTTGCGTAACCATTTTGTCACTGTGGCGTCCACAATAAATAATGAAGAAAAACGTCAACGGCTGTTTCAAGACTCATTGACTTTATACGTCGTGAGTTTACTGACGTCCTATGTGAATTGCCCTGTTATTGTTGCATGAACATTGTTTTGACTGAACACATCTACACACTACACAAAACCAGACATGCGGATGCCATCCATCATCATATGGCATCACGCATCACTCATCTGCTGATAGCGAAATCATCAACATTAACTCTAGCATACACTCTCCCACAAATACATCCACTTTGCCTCCCGCAGCACGCGACCTTCCAATGAGCGACACAGTAGCAAATACTCCATTTTCTCAACCTATACTGGCCATAGAATATCCAATGGGCCCTAAAGACACTAGCACACAAACAGATGAAACATTATCACGTGGAAATCACCCAGAAGTCACTCACATGATAAATGCGCAGTGCTGCCAGGAGCTGATGCTAAAAATGGAGGACACCCTTCGAACACTAATTGCCGATCTGACGACTAATGTCTATAAATCAATCAGCACAGAAAACGAACTACTCAAACAG
Organism: Oreohelix idahoensis; assembly: GCA_024509875.1. Lineage (NCBI taxonomy): Eukaryota > Metazoa > Mollusca > Gastropoda > Stylommatophora > Oreohelicidae > Oreohelix > Oreohelix idahoensis. Next base: position 15,347 of record JAMPIV010016181.1, read on the forward strand.
GAAATACTGCATCTGAGAGAAGATAATTCCAATATGAAACACGTCGTCGAGCAACTACGAAGCGATTTTTTTCGATTTATAAAACAAAGCACTCGGAACATACTCTTATAGTACCCGAAGCTTCTTGAGATCCATCCAAAGAACACACATCAACCAAACGCCGCAAGGAGCACCAACGTAACATCAAAAAAGTTGAGGATACACGTGCGCACGAAGCTTGCCCTATTAGTGTAAAAGTCAGCATCAGGTTTTCCGCCCTTAACCAGAGTTCAGTACAAAATGAACAAGCACTAACTCCGCTACCAGATCAGATACTGACACCCACAACTATCCGATGAAAACACCCAGACTATTCAGGACGATTCACACGAGGAAAATCAATGGCGGCAACAAGAATCAAAACGAAAGCCGAATCAACAACCATGTAGTAAAACAACACATGTTATAATTGGCGACTCTCTCCTAAAAGGCATTTACAATGATCGGATGTCTACTTCAAAAGAGGAAACTGTCTCAGTTTTAGCGATACCTGGAGCTGGAACTGAAAGATTAATTGATAGAATTCATAGGTTCGACATACATCATAATATTACAAGAACAACAGTACATGTTAGGGGGATCAACGACATAATGAATGGACACAGCGTTAACCCTTCGGCGATTTCCAAACTGGCCACAACAATAAAACAAAAATTTCCTAACACCTCCATTTTTATGTCATCCATTATTCCACCTTGCTATGGCTTCCAACGTCGCGTAGCCGACACCAACAACAAGACAATCCAGAGCTATTGTGAAACACAACAACATTGGCTATATCAACAACACTCCTTTTCTTCACAAGCAACTCTGGAGCACCAAAGAAACGCCTTTACATAGATCAAATACATACATCAAAACTAGGTAGCAGCATTCTAGCAAAAAAACATCAAGTACCCGCAGCGAACGCAACACGTCAACCCACCAGACCACACAGAGAACGCAAACCGATCTACCATGAGATCAGCCCTTCATGAAAATGCACAACACACCTTACCCGCCCCTCAAAGAAGCGCTCCTGTAACGAACAAAGTACCTAACAACAAACAGAACGCCACCTACAGCCAGGAAGCCGAACGTTACGATGTTATGTTTCCTCCACTACCTATAAGACAGCCCCTCACAAACACATTATATGACAGTTCAAGAAGCAGTGCCACAATGTCACAGACCCAAAAATCTCCTACAAGTGTTGTAACCACTGCAGACGAAATCTACAGTCGTCAAGCTTCCTCCCGTAGCCTTTCTGATCGTGCTCAGTGGAACCCAGAACTTGGCTACCTGATGCAATTCAGTCCAGCATCACTCAGCCAAGCACTAATGATGTCTGTGCAACGCGGGCCTTACTATGTACCTGACAGAGACATCCATTATCGATGATTAATCCACTCATTTTTTTTTTTTTCATTGACTTAATCCCTGCGACCAAAGCCGTCTCTCCCCTGAAAAATTAATTGATTACTGTGACGCATAAAGTAATAAGTACTTTGTTACTTTCTCAAAACACTTTAATTTCATTGGCTACAGGCCTTCGACAGTTCTTTTCATAATTTGCAAGATTTTTTTTTTTACTTTTTTTTTAATTCGTATCCTCTCAGTATTGCTTAATTACTTTGTTAGAATTTTAGTGTTGTGGTGTGAAAACGTGCGTGCCTAATGTTGTGTGACTATTTTAATATACTACTGACAATTTCAGTTACTTGTGATTTTTTAGCAATACTTGTACCAAGTGTTCGTACGTTAAGTACTAACATTTGCATTTTCACTTACTTGGTGACGTTAATTAGTTTAAATTTTCGTGGGTTCGTATTTAAAATTGCTTTTGTTATTTTCATTTTTAAACCACTCGCCAAAATAAAATGCATACCTATCAGACACAATGGGTAATTAAGGATGGTCTACGGCTGGGCCACCTGAACATTTACCATTTATTAGGCAAACTTCCTGAGCTTACACAAATTCTAAATAAAAATTTTCATGTTTTTGGACTTTCCGAAAGTCGCTTAAACGACAAAATATCAGATGGTGAAATTGCCCTAAATAGTTTTAAAACAGTTCGGCGAGACTCAAGTAGAAAGCTAGAAACAGGTATTGTAGTATAATATTTCCACTTCCTATTAGTTATCGCCGCAGAAGCGATTTAGAGACAGCAGAGACCGAGTGCATATGGTTAGAAATAAAACTACCGACTCAGGGACAATTTCTAGTCGGGTATCTTTATAGAAATCCCAGTGCAGGAGCCATCTGGTATGAAGATTTCACCACTATGATGGATAAAGTATTTACCACTGCCAAAGAAATTATTCTTCTAGGCGATTTCAACATCGACATGCGCAACATAAACCAAACATGGGAAAACATCATCCTATCTTACAACCTAAAACAAATAGTCAACCAGCCTACCAGGGTAACAAATGCATCATCCACAATAATTGACCACATCTACGTCACCTGTGCAGAAAATATTATAGAATGCTCTGTTCCTACTGTCGCGATGAGTGACCACTACCCTATATGTTGCACGTGGTCAAAGAATAAATATAAAGCTCCAAGAAATAAACATATCAGTATTAAATTTAGAAGTTTTAAAAATTTCAACCGTGAACTATTTTTACATGATTTGCGAACTGCACCTCTTGCCAGTGTTTACCAGCTTTCTGATCCCGACGACGCCATTGCCCATTGGACACGTATCTTTCTTTGTGTGTTTGATAACCACGCACCAACTAAAGAAGTTCGTGTGAAACGACAGGTCAAATCTCCTTGGATCACACAAGCAGTGCTAGACGCCATGAGGCAGAGAGATCAAGCTCACAAAAACAAGGACTTTAACATATACAGAGAACAGAGGAACAACGTGCAATATTTAATTCGTAGAGAAAAAAAGAATTACTTTAAAAATTTGGTTCAGAACAAAAAAAAAACAGTAAAGATATATGAAAAGCAATCAATACCTTAGCGAACAAGCGAAATCTGTCAGTCTCGTCAACCCCTAATACTTCATTTACTCCCACAGACTTCAGCAATTACCTTCAGGCAGAAATAAAATTAACATCTACTTAAATCACCTTGTGACTTAGGCAGGCTGTCAGTATTTTGTGAGAACAAATGTACCAACACAATCCCATCCAACATTCCGTTTATGACAGTTAATGAAGTGTATAACTATCTTCTAGGACTTAAAGATAATAACTCATCAGGACTTGACGGAGTCAGTAATCGAATACTGCGTTATGCGGCTCCAGCTATTAGTGATTCGCTTACATACATATACAATCAATGTATCGCACGGAGCTACTTTCCGTGGCACTTTAAAGTCGCTAAGGTATATCCTCTCTTAAAACCTGGCTCTTCCGACAATAATAACCTTGGTAACTATAGGCCAATCTCCTTAATATCATCGCTATCCAAACCACTACAAAAAACACATACATAAAATAACACTACAACACCTAGTTAACAACGGCTTGCTAATTGATAGTCAGTCGGGGTTTAGACCTAAACATTCATGTCACACAGCTCTAACTAAGATGATTGACAACTGGCACTTAAATATTAATAACGATAACATATGTGGGGCAGTTTTTGTAGACTTTAAAAAAGCATTTGATATGATAGATCACGCTATTTTAATTAGAAAACTAGAAACATCAAAAGTAAACCTTCAACTAGTGACGATAATTAAATCATTCCTGTCAGACAGAAAACATGTAGTTTCTTACAATAACTCTTGCTCATGCCCAACCATAATAAATACCGGCGTTCCTCAGGGCTCTATTCTTGGGCCTCTACTTTTTGCCATATACATTAATGACCTTCCATTACACGTCGAACACGCATCCTGTGACCTATTTGCTGATGACTGTACTATCTACACGAGTGATACAAGTTGCAACACACTCGAACTATCGTTACAAAAAGATACAGACAATCTGATTAAGTGGAGCATCGGAAATCGCATGCTAATTAATATAATTAAAACAAAGTGCATGTTAATATCAACTAGACAAAAATTACAAAATTCTGAGAAAACAACACTTCAGATCTATATTGGTACCTCACCAATTGAAAACGTTAATGAACATAAAACTCTAGGAATAGTCGTTGACCAGCATCTAAATTGGAACTCACATGTTCATGCACTGAATAAGCAAACGGCACAGAAAGTTTACCAGTTAGCTAAAATCAAACATTTCCTAGATGAAGATGCACGAAAATTGTTCTATGTATCTCACATACAAACAAACCTTGACTATTGCTCCACAATCTGGGATGGTTGTTCTATGTCCAACACAAAAGACTCCATTCACTACAAAAGCGTGCAGTGCGTCTAGTTTCTGACAACTGCCAAACACAGTGTGTAGATCTATATAAATATCTCAAAATACTGCCTCTAAGAAAGCGCTTTCTGTTCAACAAAGCTAAATTTGTTCACAAAATCCTGTCACAGAATGCTCCAACATATCTGTGGCCAATGTTCAAATACAGTGAAAGACGCAGTCAACGCCTTAACAAAATACAAGTGCCCAAGCCTAGGCTTGACTTATTCAAGAAAAGCTTAGCTTACTCTGCTGCTCATCTTTGGAACTATCTTCCACATTATCTAAAACATAACAACCTCAGTCCCTATTCATACAATCGTAAACTTTTCGAATACTTTATGAGTTCTGATTATCTGCCCCCCTAATATGATTATTTTTCCGAACAAATGGTATAATATCGAGTGTAGGTTTAATGATGATGTTAGTGCTTTTCAACATATTTTGTTTCATGGTAATACTTAGTTTGTACTTTTCAACATATTTTATTTCATGTTTATAATTAGATACTGTGAATGTGAGTATGCTATTATTTTACCTGTACAACGTTGAATTCCTTGAATTGATGGGTAAATTGTATGTGAGAATAAATGAAATCAGTATAAAAGACGGGAGAAAGGAAGGGCAGAATGTCAGACGGGCCTGCGTGCCCAATTCTCAACCCTTTGAAAATAAAGTTCGTTCGTTCGTTCGTTCTATCTATCTATCTATCTATCTATCTATCTATCTATCTATCTATCTATCTATCTATCTATCTATCTATCTATCTATCTATCTATCTATCTATCTATCTATCTAACTATCTATCTATCTATCTATCTATCTATCTATCTATCTATCTATCTATCTATCTATCTATCTATCTATCTATCTATCTATCTATCTATCTATCTGTGTGTCTGTCTGTCTGACTGTCTGCCTGCACGCTCGCCCATCTATCTATCTATCTATCTATCTATCTATCTATCTATCTATCTATCTATCTATCTATCTATCTATCTATCTATCTATCTATCTATCTATCTATCTATCTATCTATCCATCCATCCATCCATCCATCCATCCATCCATCCATCCATCCATCCATCCATCCATCTATCTATCTATCTATCTATCTATCTATCTATCTATCTATCTATCTATCTATCTATCTATCTATCTATCTATCTATCTGTGTGTCTGTCTGTCTGACTGTCTGCCTGCACGCTCGCTCATCTATCCATCCATCCATCCATCCATCTATCTATCTATCTATCTATCTATCTATCTATCTATCTATCTATCTATCCATCCATCCATCCATCCATCCATCCATCCATCCATCCATCCATCCATCCATCCATCTATCTATCTATCTATCTATCTATCTATCTATCTATCTATCTATCTATCTATCTATCTATCTATCTATCTATCTATCTATCTGTCTGTCTGTCTGTCTGTTTATCTATCTATCTATCTGTCTGTCTGTCTGTCTGTCTGTCTATCTATCTATCTATCTATCTATCTATCTATCTCCCATTCTTTTGTTGTTTTTTTTGACCATTTTTATTATAGTTTCCAAAATTGCAAAGAAATACAAGGGAAAGAAAAAGTAAATTGTCTGTCGGATGATTCAACCAAAGACCCTCTTTCCTAGCACTTTTTATTAAACAAATAAATACAGGTAAATACCAGGCACTCGTAACACAAAAAGAAGGAGAACCAGACAACAGACAAGAAATATAAGTGCCACGCTCATAAAAATATCGAACCAGGGACCTGTCAAATGGCGCCATCGTCTCGTTGTGAGAATGAACCGTGAACAGACCCTTCCAATTTATCACCCCTACCCCTCAAAACAAAAATGCATCAATAACAGTGGTAATAATTGGAAAGGACACACTTTTGGAAAGCCATTTACTAGCATTACAAGGCATTTCCTAGTTCTGGTATTCAATTTCCTGGTTCTGGTATTCAATTTCCTAGTTCTGGTATTCACAGAGTAAGAGAAATAGAGGACGTAAAATAGAAAGGTCTAGAGAAATATGGATCGAGGGAGTGAACGATGTGTGATAATTTTACCATGATACAACGTTAAAATATCTCCAAAATTAACGAGAAAATGTAGGGTTAAAAATAATGCGTCAGATACTAGGAGACATGCTCGCCCATGCCAGCCCTTCCTGCCATCATTCAAATTATCTAGTTAGACGTGCAGACGAAACGTTTACCCTTTGTAGACGGGAGAGAACGGAGGATCAAAAAAGGAAAAATATGACTGAACACGTGTTTGAAGTTCGAACGGCAAAAAAGACGCAATTGGTGGTGAAAGGAAAAAAATTCACGTCACTAGTTGACATAAGTAAGGAAATGGACAAGAAAAGGACCTTAGCTCTTATTCGAGACAGTCATTTCTTGAACGTTTTTCGATACTTGGTCTATATTTGAATGCCGCGGCAAAACACATGATAGAAGGTTCTCGAACAAATTTCAAAACTAAACTTGAAAAAAAAAAAAAATGTTTTTTTCTTAATAATAGAGTTATGGAAATAAAACCTAGCTAGTTTGATAGCCCATCTTGAGCAGAGAAATAATATGCTTTCAATTATACAGACGGATAGATAATAAGGAAGATAATGACAAAAGACTGTATTGTTCATATCAGACGAGCGACTGCACTGTTAACCCATGTCACTAAAAGTTTCGAAAATCTTGGCCTTGAGCATGCAAACGTAAAATTCGAGCTGTAATTAAAGAGAGGGGAAGTGGTGGAGAATTGTAGCTAAAAATAACTTAGGAGGCAGATTCGTGTAGGAAATGCATGTAGAACCAAGTGTGTTTTTATGAAAAAACAAGTAGAGACAGACGGACTAACAGACCGTAATACATACTTGACTGAGATTTGACTGAAGTGACTTTTTGGTTGTAATTTGAAAGTTAGGGGGAAGTCGGCGATTGGCCAACGCATTTTATAGTAGCGGGACAGAGAGGTGAAATTTTGCCATTTGACATAAGTCTGTTCAGAGACGCAGTTTAAAATTAATAGTGGTGTTGATTCCTGAAGAATACAAATATATAGTGGGACGCCATCATACAGCCAGCAGCTCAGCTGAGTTTTGCTAGCAAATTTAACTGTGTTCTCAATTCTGAATTCTGGTAAGAATGAACAATATTTATTTTGTATATTTTAATAATTCGAGTGATTGATACTGCCAAATCATAAAAATGATTACGACAAGTAAGTGTTCGCTCTAGATCCCCAGCCCAAGTTCAGGGTCTAGAGACATACATACAAAGAACATATAGGAACGCCTAAATGAAACTATGAAAAAAGATCTAGTGTTGAGATCAGGGGAACATATCACCTATCTTATTCAATAGCAGGAAGCTATTGAACATATATCAGATGCAATGTAGTCTTGGGGGACTAGTACTATGTGAAACCAACTAGGTAAGATGTGCTGTGTGGTCAGAGAGATCTGACCCAGTCTATGTGGTGTTGTTGTGTGTAGTGTTGTGTGCAGAAGTGGTTCAGAAGATAGAGTTCTGACACATGACCCAATACTTTTGTTTCAGAATTGTGAGTTTCTGTTTGGCACCAAAGCGGTGTCAAATGCTGTAGTAATAGATATACAAGTGTGGACCAGTGCAGTCTACCTTTGTGTCAGAACAGCCGTATATTATCCCCCAGCACGGAGAGGAGGGGCCACCAGACTTCTGTACTAGATCGACGCAGGCAAGATAAGTGATATCTGGCCTGCTGGACGTTCACCAACTGATTTTCTAACAAATTACCCACTAACTTATCAACTATATATTCATCCCCTAAGTCGATGGACAATGTTTGGTAGTCATAGACTGGGAGTGATGACGCCACCCCAACAGCATATCTAGTAATAAGTTCTCCTGGGACTATCTTAATATAAATATTATTAACCAGTCATTTGAAATAATTAGGTACACATTTTCCATTTTATTATGTCATATGATTATGCATTCCATTTATAACTCCATAATATTTCTTATGTTCTGACCAACTAAACATTTGGTTCAGAACAAATAAATTTATCAAAAGATTTAAACTTTTACAACTAAAACAGCCTGAGTTAGTTCAGTGTGTTATAAAGTTTATTAATATTATTAGACTTCTTAATTATCTGTGTGTGTGTGTGTGTGTGTGTGTGTGTGTAATCTACCACAACACATTGCATATCAGTACCCTAGACTTTTAACGTAGCCACATTCATTAGTAAAAAAGATATGTGTGAGGTCGTTAGTGGTAGTAAGAAGGGCCTTCTGTAATTCACATCTACATTTATCTCAGGAGCCTTCACAGCTGACCTCATACATCACACTAGGTAACATCAACCATACAATACCATCAAAATCCACTACACGATGCATATTAAAACAATACGTCAGGGCATGTAAAGTGATATGAAAATAAGCAAACAAGCGGCAAGAGAAGCTTTTATTGCACTAGAATATATGTGAAAATCAAAAGAAATAAAGTTCAACACAAAAATGATCTTCAACTCAAACATCAAATCAGTCCTATAACTGGCAGTGAAACATAGTGAACAACCAAAACTAATTAAAACAGTAGCTACAGACTTTCATAAATTGGTACTTGCGTAGAACAGAAGGATTGACGTAGTACGACAATGTTAGTGTGGAACTGGTGAAAAGAACCAGACAAATGTCAGTGGAACAAGAGTTAAGAAGAAGACGTTGGTGATGGATAGGACACACACTGAAGAAATCTGTTGTTAGCATTACAAGGCAGTCCTTGTTCTGGAATCCTCTATGTAAGGAAAAACACACGGAGAAGAAAACTGGAGAGACCTTGAAACACATTGAGCTGATGGACTTGGCTGGCATTTGTTGAAGGCCTGTTTCTGGGGGAGGGGGGGGGGGGAAATCTGAAATGTAATGATGATACACCGTATGCTGAATCAGGAACCGAGAATTAACTCCTCCCAGTTAAGACATGAAGACATCCGTGAGACGTCCATGATGTTACTCGAACTGTCAGGTAAAATAAAAACACGTATTTACAAACAACCCGTCAGTAAAAACGTTACCGACTCCGCACAAATTGTGTAGTAATCCTAAAATCTTCCAAATTAAAAAAAAACAAGAAACGTAAACAGAATGAGCACGCAGAAATATAAATTATGTTTAAACAGACTAACGTCACAGCTGTTTATACATACGTCACAATGCAGGGGGAAACTGTTTAGATAAAAGCAGAAAGTTTTGAGGGTTTTGGTGAAGGAAATTTCTTAGACTCCCAATCTCTATAAACATTCAACGAAATGTTATGGGTTTTATTTCCTCCCCTCTGTTTGACATGGGAGATTGATGGAGGTTGTGTTTGTTAAATATGACTGGGACGTGAGACCAGGCGATGACGAATAAGAGGAAATGACGTGAGGAGGAATAAGAAAGTGCAAAGAATAAAGAGACAGACAAAGATCTCTCATCGGCTAATATCAGACACACAAACACAGGTAGCTAAGTGCCCTAATGTCAGTTGACATAAATGCAGACTTACGTAGAAGTAAAATTCAAACTGATTAAATGAAAAATGTAAACGTGTGTCAGGGACAGTCAGAAACACAGACAGACAGACAGATAGGCAAGCAGATACACAGATACACATCAGACGGACAAACGGGCGGACGGATAGATAGATAGACAGACAGGATTGAGAGTTGGGTGGATGGATGGATGGACAGGCGGACGGATGGATGGATGAATGGGAGATAGACAGACAGACAAATAGATAGATAGATAGATAGATAGATAGATAGATAGATAGATAGATAGATAGATAGATAGATAGATAGATAGATAGATAGATAGATAGATAGATAGATAGATAGATAGATAGATAGATAGATAGATAGATAGATAGATAGATAGATAGATAGATAGATAGGTGGGAGGGTGGATGGATGGATGGATGGATGGATGGATGGATGGATGGATGGATGGATGGATGGATGGATGGATGGATGGATGGATAGATAGATAGATAGATAGATAGATAGATAGATAGATAGATAGATAGATAGATAGATAGATAGATAGATAGATAGATAGATAGATAGATAGATAGATAGATAGATAGATAGATAGATAGATAGATAGATAGATAGATAGATAGATAGATAGATAGATAGATAGATAGATAGATAGATAGATAGATAGATAGAAATCTTTATTTCATCAGGGTAAAGAAATAGGCATAATTGCCTTTTTACATTTCTGCCCTGCAATACAATTTTCAGCGTTTTACAAATTAAAATTAAAATATTAACAACTTCAGACAGAATTAATTAATAAAATCATTACAATCAGAAACTGAGCATACACAAGTACATTTACTCATAGTCATTCACGCACATAGAGAGAGGGATAGAGAGAGAGAGAGAGAGAGAGAGAGAGAGAGAGAAAGAGAGAGAGAGGTCAAGCAATAAAGCTACTTAATATTAAAAATTCAATTTAAAATTGAAAATATTGCAATGACAGTCAAATGCTCATGATAGATAGATAGATAATGGGTGAAATATTTTTATTTAAGTCTTTAACAAAACGATTGAGTATTAGTTGGACTGGATGCGACTGAACTTTTACGTTTCACGAATGCTTCATGCACCCAACATGGTTACTGAAAGTGAACAACCCTTCGAATACAGAGGTTTCAAACTAAAGGAAGGTTTTGCGAACTTCGTGTTAGAAGTTGCGTCATTAATTGGAACTTCGAATTGAAAACTATTTCTTATTATACACCGATAGAGCTAATGCCGAGGCATGTTCGAAGCTTTGACAATCATTCAATTTTCGAATTATCGTGATTCGAATTAACGTCAGTTCACTGTATATGGAAGTCATAATAAATCAAGTTAAACATAAACAAGATTATGCAACTCAATCGTCAAAGCATTTGTAATGTATGACTGAGACATGGAGAACTACAAAAAATGACAACCAGAAAATTATAGACTTTCGTAATGGTTGCTTGTGCATAATAGACATACTGAAATGATGTAACAAGATAACCCCGATGTTGAACTGATGGAAAAAAACCAGACAGATAACAGTATAACTAGAGATATGGAAAAGACGCCGGCGTTGATTATGACGCACGTTAAGAAAACCATCTGATAGCATTAGAAGGTAGTTCACGTTTTGGAACTCTCCAGGTTAAGAGATACAAGAAGAAGACAAAAAACACGTCTGGAAGATAACTGGAGACAGGCGTGAAAGATGTGAAGATGATGTTGAAATATGTCGAAAGCCTAGCACAGAATAGACAGACTTTGTGTGTTGTTGATGAACACCTTTACTACATGGTGATCTGAATGGTATTGATGGTGATGTTAATGTTGATGATGATGATGATGGTGATGATGATGATGAGGTGGAGGGGATGATGTCAGTTATGATGATGATGATGTTGATTATGAGGGTGATGATGATGATGATGGTGAGGATGATGATGCTGATGATGATGATTGTAGTGAGAGGAAAGATATAAAGATGGTGATATTATCCTGGACAAATAGATGTATCACATGATACCAGGATAGTACCAGATAAGAGACTGGTCTTACTAGAAGTACCCCATTCTCTTAAAAGAGTAATCATGTATCGACATCAAAGGTATAGTAAAGCTGTATAGGTTCCTAGATGAGATGGTAATGTGCTATCAAGCTTCCTATGGGCTCCTCTCCAGACTAACCTTAGACAATGACTCTGCTAGGAGTAATTAACTACACAACAAGAACTTTAAACCAAATTTAAATAATTCACTGAAGACTCTGGGTACAATTTAGAATTTATTTATGTACAAGATCTTTTCTTCTTTGTTCTTTGTTAATTTTTCAAATAAAACTCAATTGAATACAAAATAATATTAAGGGTCACTTTCATATACATATATAACACATTCACAGTTAATTTCTTAAACTAATATAGTTCAATTTCACTGTTTTCTTGCTTCCCGATGGAATCTGTCTCTACTTTTGTGCTTTCTTGAATAGATGAATCTAAATGTTACTTTATGACTCATATGACTGTCAAATGTCTTCTATATACGCCACAAGGTTTATTTCATCATCACATAGTCCATTCGTAGGTGGGTTAATTTGGTGTTGTTTGAAAATTGAATATTAGCCCAACACCGAGCTGCTTATTTGAAACAAAGTCCTTACTAGGCCTCGTACAGCAGTATGATTGGATATAACCCTACCACTGCGGGTCCTCCACTCGTCAAGATGACACAGTTAATACTGGCAAAGGCTCTGACAAACGTGAGCATCCAATTGCTGACTTGGTCACTAGATATTGTGTATGACACTCAGGGCAGGATATAACATGAAACAATATATACAACCTACGTAGTATCGCTCATTGTCTCCTTAGCCAGACAGGAGATAGTATGAGACAGTTCAGACAAGCTGTGGTAAATCACAAGAGACATAGTAAGTCATGAATAACACAATTCGTTCAAGTACTAGAACAGTAGTTCAATAATTCACTTGTTACAGTTCTTTCCATGATATATATATATATATATATATATATATATATATAATATAGATAGATATATAGATATATATATATATATATATATATATATATATATATATATATATATATATATATATATATATATATATATATATATATATATATATATATATATATATATATGATCCTTAGCCGCCGACCGTCAAAGCAGTCAGTGGCCAAAGCAGTTAATGACAACAACCTCTTGAGAATTTTAGATATTATAAATGAAGTATGGAGAGAAGAACAACCACCACAACAATGGAAAGACAGTATTATTGTAAAGTTACCGAAGAAAGGTGATCTATCAGACTGTAATAACTGGCGTGGTATATCTCTATTATCAGTACCTGGAAAATTATTATGTTGCATGATGTTAGAAAGACTTAAATTGCATGCTGACGAAAAGATCAGAGAAGAACAAGCGGGTTTCAGGCCGAAACGATCATGTATTGATCAAATATTCACACTAAGAACAATTATAGAAGAATCAGTGGAAAGGCAATCGCCACTTATTATCACCTTCGTCGATTTTCAAAAAGCCTTTGATAGTCTACACCGCCCATCATTGTGGAAGATACTTACAATCTATGGTTTTCCAACAAAATATGTGAATATAATCAAAGCGCTATATGACAATGCAAGATGTTGTGTTAGAACAAATAAAGGGAATACAGAATGGTTTACAGTAGAAACAGGGGTGAAACAAGGCTGTATTATGTCACCACTACTTTTTGGAATAGCTATTGATTGGGTTATGAGAAACTATACCCACAATGAACAATTGGGTATAAAATGGACAAATGGAAAATTCCTGGGGGACCTGGATTTCGCAGATGATGTAGCATTCTTAAGTTCAACACCAAGACAATCCCAAGAAGCAATAAATAATTTGTGTCATCTCTCGGTTAAAATTGGTCTCCAAATAAATGCCTCTAAAACTAAAGCTATGAACTTTTCTAACGAGACCTTCGATATCATCTTGAACGGGGAAAAACTACAGAAAGTTGAAAGTTTCAATTATTTAGGCAGTAAAATGACTCAGGATGGTGACACAACAAGAGAAATCCATACTAGAATTGCTTTGGCAGCTAGCGCCTTCAATAGATTATCTAACATTTGGAAATTACGATCATTGAATATACATACCAAGCTTCGTCTGTTTAATTCAAATGTTATCTCAGTGTTAACATACGGCTGTGAGAGTTGGAAAATAACAAAAATCATTGGAGAACAAGCTGAATACATTCGAGAACAAATGTCTTAGAAAACTCATGAACATCAGTTGGAAAGAATTCAAGACTAATCGACAAATAAGAGAAGACTCTAGGCAGAAATATGTCTCCGACTACATAAGGAAAAGACGATGGTCATATATCGGTCATGTCCTACGAATGCAAAACAACAGAATACCACTACAGGCGCTCACTTGGGTTCCTGAGGGTAAGCGGAAAAAAGGAAGACCAAAAGCAACACTCAGAAGAACAATAATAAGAGAAGGAAGAACGTTGGGCCTAAATAATGTGCAAGAGCTAAGAGGAGTGGCGTCACAACGAACAACCTGGAGAGCACTGGTTTCTGCCTTATGCGCCTGGCGCTTAAAGAATTTATTATTATTATTATTATTTATATATATATATATATATATATATATATATATATATATATATATATATATATATATATATATATATATATATATATATATATATATATATATATAATTAACATCTCTCTTTCCCTCAATCACAGACAGGCTTTTAATGGTTACACAGTCTGCTCACCCTTCTGCAGATGGCAACGGAGTTGATATAACTGCTTGTGCTCTGTGTCTGTAGTTTGAATTAGGCGGCGAGTGTGTCTGTGTCAAGCGTTCTCTCCCCTTTTATAATGGCCTTGCGGATGTACGATGTGACAACTGGACCAAGGTACGTTTGCATGCATCCAAAATCGGGTAGACAGGACAAGGTGTGCTTAGATAACAAATCTAAAATAATTATGGAATCCTTATTTCTGCACCGATTTCCTCCACTTTAGGCTTCTTTTACTCATATGAATGAGCTCTATCACTATGGATATCCATTTTATCCTATAGTTTATCCGACTATTCACTGGAGCAGCCGAACCAGGGAAAAACACAATATGGTTCATGTTCCACTGTCTTCTATTCAATATAACTTCGGCTCTACAACACATCCAGTTAATCTATTGCAATCTGCTTAAAGCTAATAATCCTTATTATCGAATTGGGTACGTCTTTATCTAGGTATTCCATGATTAGGCTCACACTGCCTTCCGAAATATCCTTAACATCTACACTTTCGTTTCCTCCATGTCAAGCGTTCTTCCGACACTATTTGTACGAAGCTGGCTTTTCATTGGTTAGTCACATCCACGGGGTTTGTACGGTGATAATTTTTGAATGATGCCGAGATATGAGTCAGCTTCATTACAATGATGATATATGGAGGCAAAGGTTCATACATCATCATCATCATTTTCCTTTGCGCTCTTTACGGAGCATGAAGCACCAACTACAGGTGATCCCGTTGCAGGAAGGATGTACCACAATAGTCACATGCTCTAGCAGCGGTTGTTTTTGTAACGATTTGTTTAATGTGATGAAGTTGTCAGCCTCATGTGTAAGCTCATATTAGACGCCACGTTGTATGATATACCTGAGGGTATCATAGTCCTGTTCTTTATGTGTCTCTTTAAAGACCCCGAGAGCTTTAAGCCTACATATGTACTTGAGTATAAATACACCTAAGCCTACATATAAACTTGAGTATAAATACACCTAAGCCTACATATATTTCTTCTTCTATGATCCTTAGCCGCCGACCGTCAAAGCGGTCAGTGGCCATTACGCCTGGTGGCGTCTTGTATGGCAACAACAAAATGATTCCACTTTGCTCGGTCGGCGGCCATCCTTCGTACAGTGCCCCAATTCTGGTTCATTCTTTGCATCTCAGCATCCACAGTCCTCCGCCAAGTTGTTTTTGGTCGGCCTCTCTTTCGTTTTCCTTCAGGGGTCCATAGCATAGCTGTTCTTGTGATGGCATCGGGTTCTCTTCTGAGGACATGGCCAACCCAGCTCCAGCATCTGCCAGCTATGATGGTGTGCATGTCCTCTTGCTTGCTCCGAGTAAGCAGATCTTGGTTGGTGATGATATTCGGCCAAAAGATTCGGATAATTTTTCTTATACTTGAGTATAAATACACCTTAGCCTACATATATACTTGAGTATAAATACACCTAAACTACACATATACTTGAGTATAAATACACCAGAGCCTACATATATACTTTAGTATAAATACACTTAAGCCTGCATATATATTTGAGTATAAATACACCTAAGCCTACTTATATACTTGAGTATAAATACACCTAAGCCTACATATATACTTGAGTATAAATACACCTAAACCTACATATATACTTGAGTATAAATACACCTAAGCCTACATATATACTTGAGTATAAATACACCTTAGCCTACATATATACTTGAGTATAAATACACATCAGCCTACATTTATACTTGAGTATAAATACACCTTAACCTACATATATACTTGAGTATAAATACACCTTTGCCTACATGTATACTTGAGTATAAATACACCTAAACCTACATATATACTTGAGTATAAATACACCTAAGCCTACATATATACTTATCACGGCAGAAATGAGAAACTATAGGTTGCACATTCTAGGGATAAGCGAGAGCAGATGACAGGGGCAGGAAAAGTTAAAACAGCAACAGAATAAACAGTACTTTACTCTGGAAGAGAGGATGGACAGCACAATGAAGGTGTAGCCATTATTCTACAGAAAGGAATAGAAAGGACATTACTGGAATGGAAACCCATCAACAACAGACTGATAAAATTAAGATTGAGAGGTAGATTCACCAATACTACAATAATACAATGCTACGCACCAACGAATGACAGCGATGAAGAGGTCAAGGATGAATTCTATCAACAACTGCAGAAAGAAATGGAAGACACACCTAGATATGATCTTGTTATAGTAATGGGAGACCTCAATGCGAAAGTTGGTACACACAATACATATAATGAAAGAGTAATGGGGAAATGCGGCAGCGGAACAGCAAACGAAAATGGGGATAAATTAATAAGTTTCTGTAGTATTAACAACCTGGTCATTGGAGGAACACTTTTCCCACATAAAGAAATTCACAAATTAACATGGGAATCACCAAATGGTTGGGACAGAAACCAGATAGACCACATCATGATTAACGGTAGATGGAGACATGCATTACAAGATGTGAAGGTAAGAAGAGGTGCAGATGCGGGAAGTGATCACCATTTAGTAGTAGCAAAACTGAAAGTGAAACTAAGAAGGGCTGCACCAACTGTAACTACACAGAAAAGGTTTGACATCAGCAAATTGAAGGAACCCCTTACCAGAAAAGCTTTTGCGGCTGACATAAAGAAACGATATCAATTTGCCAAAAGTCAGGAAAAGACATTGACCAGAAATTCAACACCATTTCAACAATATATAAGGAAAGCAGCAAATCATGCTTGGGATTCCAGGAAAGGAAGAAGCAAGACTGGATAACACCAGAAACATTAAACACCATAACACTGAGAAAGGAAATTAAAAAAAAGAAAACAGAAGCGAAGTCCCCCAGGTTAAAGCAACTATATAGCGAACAGTACAGTCAGCTGGACAAGGAAGTTAAACGCCAAACCCGAGCCAACAAAAGGAATTTCCTAGACGATCTTGCAAGACAGGCAGAAGAGGCAGCATTGAGAAATGAATAAAGCACAGTATACAAAATAACTAAATTCATCAGCGGAAAACGAGGTGCAAACAATATTACATTAGTAAGAGATAAGCAAGGAAATCTCATCACGACAGCAGAGGGACAGGAAACAAGATGTGCAGAGCACTTCAGAGAAACTCTGAACAAGGAACCACCAGAGACACAATTGAATGTTCCTGAGGCTGAAAACGATCTAGATGTAAATACAGACATTCCACAAAAAGAAGAAATCATCACAGCAATCAAAGGGTTAAAGAACGGAAAAGCTCCTGGCCATGATAACTTAAATGCAGAGCTATTTAAGACAGACCCTGAGCTAGCAGCAGAACTATTAAAACTACTATTTGCACAAGTCTGGAAAACGGGGACAACACCATCAGAGTGGAACAAAGGAATAATTGTCAAATTGCCCAAGAAGAGAGATCTTGCAGACTGCAATAATTGGAGAGGAATCACTCTTCTCTCAGTTCCCAGCAAAATACGAGGCAGGATAATTAAACAGAAAATTTCAAAAGCAGTAGACCACAAACTGAGGAAAGAACAAGCAGGATTTAGAAAGAACAGAAGATGTGTAGATCATATATTCACTCTCAGGAACATTATAGAGCAGTGCTCAGAATGGCAAAGACAGCTGTACATTAATTTCGTTGATTTTGAAAAGGCTTTTGACAGCATACATAGGGACAGTTTATGGAAAATACTGAGGGCTTATGGAATTCCAAGCTGCATAGTGTCAATCATAAAAAGCATCTATGCCAACGTTACGTGTAGTGTTGGGCAGAGCAACCTAACCTTTGAGGTGACGACAGGAATACGACAGGGATGCCCCTTATCAACCACTCTATTTTTAACAGTCATAGACTGGGTGATGCGCCAGACAACAGAGGGCAGCCCAAGAGGAATAAGATGGACTACATTTTCTACATTGGAAGATCTGGAATATGCAGATGACATTGCACTACTAGCACATTCACATCAACACATCCAGGAAAAAACAGATAGACTTAATAAGTTTAGCCAGCAGGTGGGCTTGAACATCAATTTAAAAGAAGTCAGAGGTCATGACGCTCAATGTGAGCAACCCTGAGCCCATATCAGTAAGGAATCAGCAACTGGTACAGACAGACACCTTCACATACCTAGGATGCATAGTAACACCAGACGGCGGAGCAGGCAAAGACATCAACATCAGAATGAATAAGGCAAGAACAGCCTTTTTTAGCTTAAACAACATCTGGAAGTCCTCTCAATACAGCACAAGCACAAAATTAAGATTAAACCAGAGCTGTGTGCTTTCTGTGCTTCTCTATGGTGCGGAATGCTGGATAGTTACATAGAAGGAAATGTCGAAATTGTCCTCTTTTCACACAACATGCCTAAGAAAAATTCACCGAATCTTTTGGCCGAATACCATCACCAACCAAGATCTGCTTACTCGGAGCAAGCAAGAGGACATGCACACCATCATAGCTGGCAGACGCTGGAGCTGGGTTGGCCATGTCCTCAGAAGAGACCTCGATGCCATCACACGAACAGCTATGCTTTGGACCCCTGAAGGAAAACGAAAGAGAGGCCGACCAAAAACAACCTGGCGGAGGACTGTGGAGGCTGAGATGCAAAGAATGAACCAGAGTTGGGGCAATGTACGAAGGATGGCCACCGACCGAGCAAAGTGGAATCATTTTGTTGTTGCCCTACAAGACGCCACTAGGCGTGATGTCCACTGACTGCTTTGACGGTCGGCGGCTAAGGATCAAAGAAAGAAAGATAAATACACCTAAGCCTACATATATACTTGAGTATAAATACACCTAAGCCTATATATATACTTGAGTATAAATACACTTAAGCCTGCATATATACTTGAGTATAAATACACCTAAGCCTACATACCTTGACATAAATACTTACATATAAATACACCATACTTATTCCATATATAATGTAAAAAATAACATAAGCCTAAATATATACATTTGAGATCATTAAAAATCATAAAACAATTATAAATCTAACACTTTTACAAACTTAACTGATCAAATTAAATCATAATATCATTATACCCCAATCTTAAAAAAATATCTATAAATCAATTTAATTACTCAATCCATTAACCATACAACCATATATTTAATAAATGCTCCCCATAAAACATTATTGTTGTGACTACATACTACATAAATCCGAAAGATAACAATAACCATTGTAAATAAATAATAAATCCATTAGAAACATAATATTAAAAAATTTTATTTTTATATAAACTAAGTTTTACCATAAAAAATAAATAATAATAAAATATAAAAAATTACAAACAAATTATAAAAAACATATAACTTAAATCTTAACCCCCAAACCCTAAAACCCAAAAAAATCACAAACCCCTAACATTAAAAAAACCCCCCCAAACTCCCCCCCAAAAAAAAAAAAAACCCCCAAAAAACACATTAATTCCTAATCAAATCAAAAAAACAATCCACCAAAAAGCCAATACAAACCCAATTCCCCCCATCCCTCATAAATCAAACCAAATTCAATTCAATTTCATAACAACAACACCCCAAACATACACCAACCAACAAATACAACCACAAATTATACTTAAAAATAAAACATCCCCCCATTTAAAAAAAAACCCAACAAATAATAAAAAAAATTCTAAATCAACACCAAATAAAACACTTCATACAAAAAAAACACCACATAAACCCCATAAAAAAAAAAATTAAACCAATTAAACGGGGGCCCCCCCCCAAAACAAAAAACACAAAATTCAAAAATCAAATCCCACCAACCATAAACACAAAAAAAAACACCCCCCCACCCCCCCCAACCCCAACACCCACAAACCCTAACCCCCCCACCACCCATAAACAAAAAGTAAACAATCAAACACTCCCCCCCCCCCCCCCCAAAAAAAAAAAAATATTCCAACACCACTACACAACACCCCCCCAAAACTAAAAAAACCCCAAACCCCTCCCCCCCCCCCCCCCAAACCCCCAAACCCCCCCCCCCCCACCCCCCAAACAAACCCCCCCAAATAAAAAAAACCCAAAACCCAAACAAACCCACAACACACCCCCACCCCATAAAAAACAAAAAACATAAAAAAAACCTAACAAAAACCAAAAACCAAACCCCCCCCCCCAAACCACCCCCCCCCCCATAAACCCTACCCACCCCCCCCCCCCCAACCCCCAAACCCCCCACCCC
This sequence comes from Oreohelix idahoensis, assembly GCA_024509875.1. Lineage (NCBI taxonomy): Eukaryota > Metazoa > Mollusca > Gastropoda > Stylommatophora > Oreohelicidae > Oreohelix > Oreohelix idahoensis. The sequence goes on from JAMPIV010016181.1 coordinate 36,294, forward strand.
CCCCAACCCCCCCCCAAAATACCCCCCCCCCCCCAAACCTCCCCCCCCTTCCCCCCCCCCCCCAACAACAAACCCACCCAACACAAACATCACTTCCTCCCCCCAAACCCCACCAACCCCCCCCACCCCCCCCCCCCCCCCCCCCCCCCCCAAAACCCCCCCCCATTAAATAAACCCCCCCAAAAAACCCCCCAAAACCTAACACCACCCCCCCCCCCCCACCCCCAAAAAAACCAACAATAACCACCCCCAAACCCAACCCCCCCCCCCAAACCCCACAACAACCCCAACCCCACCCCCCCCCACCCCCCAAACAAAACCCCCCCCCCCCCCCCCCCCCCCCCCCCCCCCCCAAGTAAACCCACCCCCACCCCCCAAACCCCCAACCCCACCCCCCCCACCCCCCCACCCCCCACAAACCCCCCACCAAAAAACCAAAAACCCACACAAAACCCCCCACCCCCCAACCAAACACCACCCACCCCCCCCCCCCCCACCCCCACCCCCACCCCCCCCCCCCCCCCCACCCCCCCCCAACCCCCCACACACCCCCCCCCCCCCCCCCCCCAAACAACAAAAAAAAATAACCCAACCCACACCCCCACCCAACCAAAACCCCCCCCCCCAACCCCACCCCCCCCCAACACCCCCCCAAAACCCCAACCCCCCAACAACAAACTAACCCCCCCCCCCCAACCCCAAAAACCCCCCCCAAAACCCCACCCCAAAAACACAACACCCCCCACCCCCCCCCCCCCCCCCCCCAATTACCCCACCCCCCATACACACCCCCCCACCCCCCACCCACAAACCCCCCCAAACCAAACCCCCCCCCAACCCCCCCACCCCCACCCCCCCCCCCCCACAACCCCCCCAAAAAACCCCCCCCCCCAAAACACCCCCCCCCCCCCCCCACCCCCCCCAAACAAAAACCAAACCCCCAAACACCCCCCCCCCCCCCCCCAAACCCCCCCCCCCCCCCCCCCAACACCCCCCCCAAAAAAAACAAAAAAAAAACCCCCCCCCCCCCCCCCCCCCCCCCCGCCCCCAAAACCACAACCCACCCCCCCCAAAACACAAAACACTAAAAAAAAAAACCCCCCCCCCCAACACCCCCCAAAACAAATAAAACCAACAACCCCCCCAACAACCCCCCCCCCCACCAACAAAACCCCCCCCCCCCCCAAAAAACCCCCCCCCCCCCCCCCCCCCCCCCCCCCCCCCCCCAACCCCCCACCCAACCCCACAACCCCACCAACCCCCCCCAAAAAAAAACCCCCACCACCCCCCCCCCATAAAACCCCAAAACAAACCCCCCCCCCCCCACCCCCCCCCACCCAACCCCCCCCCCCCCCCCAAAAACCACCACCACCACCAAAACCCCCCCCACCCCCCCCCAACCCCCCCCCCAAACCAACCCAAAACAAACACCCAACCCAAAAAACCACCCACACCCCCCCCCAAAACAAACCCCAAACCCACCACACCCAAACCCCACCCCCCCAACCCCCCCCCCCACCCACCCTACCAAAAAACCCCCCCCCCACCCCCCCCAAACAAACACCCCCCCACCCATACCCCCAAAACCCCCCCCCCCCCCCCCCCCCCAACACAAACCCCCCCACATACCAAAACTAAACCCCCCCCCCCAAACCCCCCCCCCACACCCCCACCACCAAAAAAACCCTAAACCCCAAACCACAAAAAACCCAACACCTTAATAAACCCAACACCCCCAAAACCCCCCCAACCCCCCCCCCCCCACCAAAAACCCCAAATACAAACCCCAACCAAAATAAATACAACCCCCCAAAACACCCCCCCCAAACCAAAACCAAACCAACACCACCCCCCCACAACCTAAATCCACCCCCCCACCCCCATAACCCACAAACCCAAAAAATAAAACCCCCAAAACCTAAAAAAAAAAAAAAAACCAAAAAAATCCCCCCCACACCCACCCATAAACCCCCCCAAAACCCCCCCCCCCCAAAACAAAATTACCCCCCCCAACACCACCCCCCAAACAACCCCCCCCAAACCAAACCCCCCCCCCCACCCCCCCCCCACTTAAAACCCCATCCCACCAACAAAAACCCCACATATAAAAAACATCAACCCCCCCCCCCATAAAACCCCCCCCACAAAATAAAACCCCCCATAAACAAACAAACAAAAAACCAAACCCCAAATAAAATTAACACCAAACCCAACCACCCCCCCCACCCCCCACCCAACCCCCCCCCAAACCCCCCCACTAAACCAACCACCCACACCACCCACCCAACCCCCACCCCAACAACACACCCAACCACAATACCCCCCCCCCAATCCCAAAAAAATAAAAAACCCCAAACCCCCCCATAAACTCAACCCCCAAACACAACCTAAAAAAACCCCAACCCCCCCAACCCACACACAATAAAACCCCAAAAAAAACCACCCCAATTTAAAAACATAACACCCAAAACCCCCCCAAAAATCCCTCTACAAAAAAAACCCCAAAAACAAAAAAAACCCCCCCCCCCCCCCCCCCTACCCCCCCAAAAAACCCGAAAAATCCACCAAAAAAAAACAAATTAACACCCCAAAAACACCCCCCAATCCCCTTTTTTAACCTAAAAAACCTTAACCCCAACCCCCAAAAACCCCCCAAAAAAAAACCCCAAAATCCAAACCCCCCCCCCAACAAAAAAAAAATACCACAACCAACCAACCCACCAATTACCCAAAACCAACAAAACCCCCCCCTAAACACCCCCCCCCACCCCCCTTTCCAAAATCAAAATAAAAACCAACCCCACCCCCCAACAAAACCAACAAATAAACAAACAACAATTTACCAAAAAACACAATAACCCCCCCCCAGCCCCATCCAATTACCCCCAACCCCCCCCCCAAAACAAAACACCCCATAAACCCCCCACCCCAAAACACACCAACCCCCCCCCCCCCCAAATTTACCCTTTACCTAAAAACACTCCCCAACCCACCCCACCCCACCAAAAAAAACAACAATTCAAAATACCAACCCCTATTCAAAAAACCCCCCATTCCAATACATAAAAAATAATAAAATACCAAACCCCCCAAACTCACTTATAAAATCCATATCAAAAAAAAAACTTGTAGGTTCAACCACCACCACTAACAAACACCCAATAAAACAACCCAACAAAATATCAATCTAAATTAACAAAAATTTATAACCTTACCATAAAACAAAACCCCAAACACCAACCACCAACACTACTCCCACCACCATAAAAAAAAAAACCACTTATAATTAAAAGGGTTAAATTATATTAACCTTCCTATTCTTCAATTAAATCAACAATAATATCTACCCAAACCTAAGCCAAATAAAAAAAACAACCAAACCCTTTTTTAACCTAATGAGAATTATAATTGCTTTAAATACAAAAAAAAACATTACTTTTTTTTCAACAATACTCCCCCTTAAATTTTTTTTCACAATCCAGCCTTTTTCACAACAATTTAAATATTTTTTTTACTTTTACTTATTATTCAACCATTAACAATAAATAAACACCCAATGAATCTAACCCATTTGTGTCATCAACACAAATCCCCCCCCACCAAAACAATACAGCCAAATTTATTTCACAATAAAAAAAAATCCTCCACTCACCTCAACAAAAAAAAAACACAAATAGTTAAATGACATTCAACCCCTAACACCACCCCAAACAACCAACCGGCCCGTCTAAAAACAAAACAAAGTTTAATAACCAAAAAGTTACATTAAAGGGTACGGTCACGTATTTTATAATACAAAAAAAAAACCCCCCCGAAAAAATCAACATAAAACCTACCCCACACCCACTCCAAATTACAAAATAAACCCACCCAAACAATCCCCAATATCACGGTTCTTAACATCCCTAAAACCATACCCCCCCCCTAATCCCCTTCTAAAACCCCTTTATGCCCCACACCCCCCCCCTCGCTTTACCCTTCCCTAATAAAAAAACTAAATAATACATATTTTAAAACAAAAGAGGGTAATCATACATCAAAAATTACCCCCACACTTATAACTTTTATTCCCCTTTCACCCCCCCCTTAACAACAAACCCCTTAATCAAATTTTTTAACAAAATTTAAAAAAACCAATAACCTTTATCAAACTTTATACTTCACCCTACCTTAACATCCATTAATCCATTATGACCTAAAAACAAAACCCACTCTTTTAGCCCCCATATAAAACCCCAAAAAATTAAAAACACACAACATCATTCTTAAAACCATATTAACATTTTCATAAAAACAAACAATCACAGTCAGTTATGAAAAACTTTTACCTTCTTAGCAATAAACAAGATCATCCTTTTACAAACCTGTCATAAAAAACCCCCCCCCCCCATACCCCCCCCCATTAAAATAATACTTAATCTAAAACTTTAAACTAATCATCCATTAAAACTAAAATTTTATAAACCCCCAATAATTAAAAACCAAAACCTTTTAAAAAATCAAATAAATATTATTAACTCATCATATTTTTAAAATAAACAAAAAAAAAAAATTTACATTAAAACCCCCCCCCCAGTAAAAATAAATATAAAAAAACACAATTACTTAATAAAAACCCCCTAAAAAAAAAAACCAAAAAAATACATATTTTAAAAATTAAAAGAAATCCATTTACCTTTCAAACATTCCAAAACTTAAATCTATACAAACAAATCACCAGATTCCTAAAATAACAAATAAAACAAAACAATCAAACTTTCATAAAAATAAAATACTCCAAAACCTATTCTCCAATTCCATACCAAATAAATATCCTAAAAACTTAACAAAATCTTTAACCTCCCACAATTAACAAAAAAAACTTTTTTTTCATATAAAAAACTCCCCAATCCATCAAACCCCCCCCAAAAAATCATAAACAAAACCTCTTTTAATAAGGAAACAACCATCCAAAAATTCACCGTTAAACCCTAAAAACCTAAAAAACCAAATCAAAATCTAAAAAAAAATATCATAGTCTATTCACCCCCCCCCATTCCCTTAAAACCCAAAATTCGGATGTTATAGTTTTCTAAGGGTTATAAGTACATTTTTTTAAACCAAATTCCAATCAATAATACAATAAAACAATTAAATCCCAAGATTCTCCTACAATTAAAATTATCTATTCTAAAATAAACCTTAACTAAACCCACTCTAATTCCCATCACTAATTTAATTTTTTATTTCAATATCCTTAGCCCAAATTTTACTAATTTTTTTCATCTTTCAAACCACAAAACGCATATTCGAATCAGATCCTTCTACAAATATCCATACACCTTACAATCCTTTATCTTACAAAACAAATTGTCTAATCCATTAACCCCCCACCAATCCCCCCCAAATTAAACAAATCTTTCTCTTGAATTCCACAAAATAAAATAAGTATTTCAAATTTTTGTATATCCCCAATTTATCATATACGCCTTACAATAATAAACAGTTTCAGATAAATTATGTATCAACATTAATTCAAATATAAAAACCCCCATATACTTAACCCAAGTTATTCAAAGGTTTATAACTAATTATTTTCAAATTCTTTTAGTTATCATTTTAAAACCTGAGAAAACTCTACTATTAGTCATTCAACAAAAATAAACCCAACCCTAAAACTCTAACCCTATCTAAACAAATATCAACAAAAACATTTCTTAATTTTAACCGCCCAACAATGTTAATCAACAACACCAATCAACCACAAACGCAACTTTTGTCCTCACAATACCAACTAAAATTATAAATTTTTTTTTACAAAAAACCCCCCCCCCCATTTTTCAATTTCCAAATTTATTACTTACAAATTTATTCCTCTACCCCCCCTATTAAACAATCACAAGAAACTAAATTAAACTTAAATTTCCTTTCAAAATTTTCACTTTTAAATTACCTTTCATATTACATTCTTTATCTTTTTATATTTAATATTTGATATATTTTATTAATATTATTTTTTCTTTATCAATGTAAAAAATATTAATCAATTACTATTAACCCCCCAATATTACAGCTATCAACAACCTAACCCCGGAAAGACAATCGCATTTATTAATTCATAGACTCCCCAATCAAACATTTGGGCCCTTTTATCAAACCCCCCATGCAATTAAATCATACCATTATAAACATTAATTCATTACATTTATTTTTTATTTTATATCTTTAAAATTCATTGTATACAATATCCAATATTATTTTTTTTTTTTATTTTTTTATTATTATTCTTTTTTTTAATATTTTTTTTTTTTTTTATTTTTTTTTAATTTATTAAACAATTAAATTTTTATTTTTTTTTTATCATATTTTTTATAATTTATCTTTTTTATTTTTTTTTTTTATATATATATATTATTTATAAGGTTTAATATTTTATTTAACGGTTTATTATTTTTAATTATTAAATAATTTTATTTCTATGTTTATTATACATATTTTTTATTTTTTTTCCAATTTATAATTTAGGATAAATAAAATATAAACCATTTTATTTATATAATTATAATTCCAAACTAACAATAATTAACTAATTTAAATTTTAAACTATTAAAAAAAAAAAAAAAAAATAAAAAAATTATAAACATAAATTAATATATTCACATATAATATACTAAATCTATCCGTCTGTTTGACAGTGATATCAAAATACCGATACATAAGTCAAGAAGGGCTTTCATTGCATTGGTGAATATATTGAAATCAAAAGAAATCAAGTCAACCACACAAAAAAAAAGAATCTCAAATGTCAAGTCAGTTTTATTGTTTGAATCTGGAACATGGAGAACAAAAAAAACGATAACCAAAAAGCTACAGACTTTCATAAATGGGTGCTTACGTAGTAAAGAAGGATTGAAATGGTATGGTAAGGCCACCAGCGTAGAGCTGATGGTAAGGCCACCAGTGTGGAGCTGATGGTAAGGCCACCAGTGTGGAGCTGATGGTAAGACCAGCAGTGTGGAGCTGATGGTAAGGCCAGCAGTGTGGAGCTGATGGTAAGGCCACCAGTGTGGAGCTGATGGTAAGGCCACCAGTGTGGAGCTGATGGTAAGGCCACCAGTGTGGAGCTGATGGTAAGGCCACCAGTGTGGAGCTGATGGTAAGGCCAGCAGTGTGGAGCTGATGGTAAGGCCAGCAGTGTGGAGCTGATGGTAAGGCCACCAGCGTGGAGCTGATGGTAAGGCCACCAGTGTGGAGCTGATGGTAAGGCCAGCAGTGTGGAGCTGATGGTAAGGCCACCAGTGTGGAGCTGATGGTAAGGCCACCAGTGTGGAGCTGATGGTAATGCCACCAGTGTGGAGCTGATGGTAAGGCCACCAGTGTGGAGCTGATGGTAAGGCCACCAGTGTGGAGCTGATGGTAAGGCCACCAGTGTGGAGCTGATGGTAAGGCCACCAGTGTGGAGCTGATTGTAAGGCCACCAGTGTAGAACTGATGGTAAGACCACCAGTGTGGAGCTGATGGTAAGGCCACCAGTGTGGAGCTGATGGTAAGGCCACCAGTGTGGAGCTGATGGTAAGGCCACCAGTGTGGAGCTGATGGTAAGGCCACCAGTGTGGAGCTGCTGGTAAGGCCACCAGTGTGGAGCTGATGGTAAGGCCACCAGTGGGGAGCTGATGGTAAGGCCACCTGTTTGGAGCTGATGGTAAGGCCAGTGTGGAGCTGATGGTAAGGCCACCAGCGTGGAGCTGATGGTAAGGCCACCAGCGTGGAGCTGATGGTAAGGCCACCAGTGTGGAGCTGATGGTAAGGCCACCAGTGTGGAGCTGTTGGTAAGGCCAGCAGTGTGGAGCTGATGGTAAGGCCACCAGCGTGGAGCTGATGGTAAGGCCACCAACGTGGAGCTGATGGTAAGGCCACCAGTGTGGAGCTGATGGTAAGGCCACCAGTGTGGAGCTGATGGTAAGGCCACCAGTGTGGAGCTGATGGTAAGGCCACCAGTGTGAAGCTGATGGTAAGGCCACCAGTGGGGAGCTGATGGTAAGGCCCCCAGTGTGGAGCTGATGGTAAGGCCACCAGTGTGAAGCTGATGGAAAGGCCACCAGTGTGGAGCTGTTGGTAAGGCCAGCAGTGTGGAGCTGATGGTAAGGCCACCAGTGTGGAGCTCATGGTAAGGCCACCAGTGTGGAGCTGATGGTAAGAACCAAAGAAGTTCCAGTGGAACAAGAGATGATTAGAAGACGATGGCGATGGATTAAACATTTATTGAGGAAAGCTGTTGATAGTATTACATAGTAGTCGTTGTTCTGTAATCCCCCGGAAAGAGAAGCAGAAACAGACCTGAAAACACACGGAGAAGAGAACTGGAGATAGAAATAACAATGAGAAGGAAGGCATGGACAGAACTTGATCTGATGGCACGCGACAGAAGGACTTATCAGGTGTTTTTGTAGGTATTTGCTCATTAGGGAGCTAAAGGGTATTGATTGATTCATCATCCTTAAATTCAACCATCATCTTAATTTCAAGTGCGACAGACTGCCTAGTAATGCTATCAACAGCTTTCCTCAAAGTGTGTCCAATCCATCGTCAGCGTCTTTTCTTTCCTTTTTTTTTTCATCGCTTCTTTCATTCTTATAAGGATATAAAAGCTTTATTATTTGTGAGTCCACGGTGGTTAGTTTATATAAGCAGCAATATTTTCTTTACTATGCGTTGTTTATGATTATACTGATCACGAAATGTAAACGTTGTATCCATTTCCTTTAAAGAGAAAATAAAAGGTAGACCCATATCAATACTGTCGTAGGGGAGCCAAGTGTTAGAGACTTCACTATAGTAGGCCCAGCATCGAGAGGGAGAGTGACCAGTAACTTCCTCGCTGCCTTTTCATTCCCTAACTCAAAGAGCAGAGTCAGTTACCCATTTACAGCTGGGTAGACTGGAGCGTGTCAGTACCGTAATTCGAACCCATCAACTTTGTCGCGAGAGAAGAGCGCTCTAACCACTCTGCCAATCGGAAACTCTATAGAAAAAATAAAGCGGTAAATATTTGAGTTTTATTGTTGCGTGAGAACTTACTGCAATGGTGGCTCGTGTACTAAATCTTTATCAGCTTCAACAATTCACAAAAACAATGGCCTTGGATCCATACACAAAAAATGAAAGCACTAAACACATTGAGGAATTGTGTCTTGTGATATTCTGCAGATGCTATAACAACAGTGCGTTATCTTTAGAAAGAGGAAAAGGGTAAAGGATCCCGTTACACGCCCATTGAGGTATATTGGGAATATGGTGTTAGGCCCATATTTTCTTGTCAATCGGCACACTAGGGGTGATGTGGTCAGCATCACGCCGGCCACCTTAACCTTCCCAGAAGTTGCTCTGGTACCCAGTTGGGGCTGGGTCGAACCAGGAGCCGTTTGCGGCTTTAAAAAAAAATCCCACCTCATATGGGGATCGAACCATAGACCACTGAGCTAGGAAGCCAGTGCACTGCCCACTATGCTACTGCGGCTCCCGTTATCTTTAGAACAAAACAAAATAAACAAAACAAATCACTCGTTGAACTTTCAGAAAATATAATTGAAGCATAAAATGAAAACTAACATCTGCCTAAGTACAACATATTGATTGTAATGTATTTCCAAATGGCGATCGTTCCTGTTTGACAAAGAATGGGGGAAAAAAATAATAATAAACGGCTTAGCGCAAAAGCCTTAATATATACGAGTACAACAGCTCTTGCAAAAAGGAGTTTCTCATATAATTTTCTCTTGTTATTAACCTAATGCACCAGGCATTAATTATTATGATATTAGACATTAAAATAGAAATGAAAGAGATCGAATGGGTCGAGTTATTCAAGAATAGCTCAGAAGATTGGACGAGGAAATTATTTTAATCGTAATTAGTTTAATTATGTGAACAAGGAAACACGAAGACGAAAAAGGACAAAAGAATGATGAAGATAATGAAAGGAATGACGAGAAAGAAGATAAGATGATAAGGATTATAACGAAAATGTGAATTAAGAGGGTTCAGAGGAACATTATAAACCCAAATTATAACACATATGGGGTTGAACCGGGTATCCCATGCACAAAACAAAATCCAAGGAGGAAACATTTATTAAACGCAGAATCAGCAGACAAGCAAATTCTACTGCTTTTAATCATTGCTTCCCAAACCATTTGATGCCGCGGACCAGCAATATATTGTGTCCCATGCGGCCAAGGGCCGGTATCGCCTTAGTGGTATATATTTTACTAGTAATCACTATAATATGTTCTTTCTTCTCCTTCTTTGATCTTTAGCCGTCGACTGTCAAAGCAATCAGTGGCCATCGCGCCTAGTGGCGACTTGTAGGGCAGCAACAAACTGCTTCCACTTTGCTCGGTCGGCGGCCATCCTTCGTACAGTGCCCCAGTTCTGGTTTATGCTTTACATCTCGGCCTCCACAGTTCTCCGCCTAGTTGTTTTTAGCCGGCCTCTCTTTCGCTTTCCTTCTCCTCAGGGGTCCATAGCAAAGCTGTTCTTGTGATAGCATCTGTATAATATGTTCGTATATAGGTTATTACATACCGCAGAACTATGTTACAATTATTAGTTATTATATTTTCAGAACAATATCGTCATGTAAAGCCAACTGTTTTGGAAACCACCTCTGCAACACCACGTGACTACAGTGGTTCGTTAAAGAAAATGATGATCATGTTCAGGGCTGGATTAACCATTAAGTAAAATAAGCACGTGCTTAGGGCACTAAGGGAAGGGGGGGGCACCACAGAGATTTTTCCTTAGCTACCATGCCCTTAACTCTTAACTCTTTCACTGCCACATTCGATTTTAGTCGATTTTTTTGTAATTGCCCTTATCTGCCGTGTTTCCATAGTTATAAGTAAATAATTTGCTTATTTTGCGGTGGAGATGGATATGACGCACATTGAAGAAAGGAGAAGACGGTGGAGATGAATATGACGCACATTGAAGAAAGGAGAAGACGGTGGAGATGGATATGACGCACATTGAAGAAAGGAGAAGACGGTGGAGATAGATATGACGCATATTGAGGAAACCTGTTGGTAGCATTACGAGGCAGTCCTTGTTGTGGAATCCCCAGGGCAGGAGAAGCAGATGTAGACGGGAGAACGCATGGAGAAGAGAACGGGAGACTAAAATAAAAATGATAAATAAGATATAGACAGATCCTCAGATGATGGCACGCGAGGGAAGACTTGGTACACGTTTATTGAAGGTCTATGCTCCTCAGGAAGCTAAAGGGTAATGGGTAATGGAATTTTATAAGCTTCTGGAACAGGGTTGTGAGGTCGGCCAACAAATTTCCCGACTCCTGAAAAGTTAGAAGTCAGACTGCGACTCCAGACTCCGACTGAAATTTGTTACTAGTCATGTGGCTTAACATTCAATTGGTTACTAGTCATGTGGCTTAACATTCAATTTGTTACTAGTCATGTGGCTTAACATTCAATTTGTTACTAGTCATGTGGCTTAACATTCAATTTGTTACTCAGTGGCTTAACATTCAATTTGTTACTAGTCATGTGGCTTAACATTCAATTTGTTACTAGTCATGTGACTTAACATTCAATTTGTTACCAGTCATGTGGCTTAACATTCAATTTGTTACTAGTCATGTGGCTTAACATTCAATTTGTTACTAGTCATGTGGCTTAACATTCAATTTGTTACTAGTCATGTGGCTTAACATTCAATTTGTTACTAGTCATGTGGCTTAACATTCAATTTGTTACTAGTCATGTGGCTTAACATTCAATTTGTTACTAGTCATGTGGCTTAACATTCAATTTGTTACTAATCATGTGGCTTAACATTCAGATTCGGAATCCAGACATTTTTTACGTACCTCGACTCAGACAACACTAAAAAACGACCGACTTCGACTCGTGACTCTGACTCTACAGCCTCATTCTTCAAGCGTAATGCTATTTTATGGAGTCAGTTTATAATCATTCTTTGGTGAATTCTGGTAAAACGTCACTCCACGTCATCATAACTCACCCTGACAATCATTCATTCTAACTCGACAATCATAATAATCATCATCATCATCAGTTTCCCTTTAGCTCCTTCCAGAGCATTCAGCCACCACTACAGCTGAATCTCCTTGCATGACGCCTACACCAAACATTCACATGCTTTTGTAGCGGTGGTTTGTGAAGCAATTTGTTTGACATCATGAGCTTGTCCAGCCCCATGAACAACTTCATGCTAGTCGCCTTAGTGAATGCTTGTTGCCATTTCATGCAAGGAGACTATCCATTTAAGATGTCTTTAAAAAAAAAAAATCTCTTTCATTTCTGTAAGCAGAAATTGTCAAGTCTATGACGTTTAAGACAAAAAGAAAGGAAATTAAAACGATATGCATAAACGCATGGTTTTCTTTCAACCACTAAGTTCCGGGGATCACTAGGTACTGGCGCGCCCAGGATGTAACCGGTAGTTATGCCACTGCGAAGAATAGAAAAGATTGTTGTTGTTGTTGTTTTTGTTGATTAGAATCGACGTCATTGCACTCCGGGCAAACCCATAGATGCTCAGTCTCCCTTAACAAATTTCAAAAGTATGAATGCCAATTTTTTTTTTAAATAAAATTTTGCCTCGTTTTGCGAGGTGCATCCCGTTCAACCTAGTCGGTTATATTACATCGCATGTCTAAATTAAAAAAACAAAAAACTTTAGGTTTGATAATTGTATGAATGCTAATTGTTCCTGTTGCGCGCTGGTTGTATACGTGCCGGATACATCATTCCATATGTCCGTCACCGCTGGTCTTACGTTTGATGCCCAATTCCAGAAATCTTAGCCTTGTGGACTCATCCATTGTAATGTCATTCTCTAATAGGTGATCATTAATTGTCCTCGATATCTCTTCCTTATCCACATCCAATGCACCTTCTATGGGTGCTCTTGAAACTTGTCTGTCAGCTCTTTCGTTGATGCGTGCCCCTGCATGACCAGCACAGTAGATCTACACCAGTTCTTGAAGATTCGAGGCTTCTATGGAGGTTTAGGATTTATAGAAATGATTACGACTTGCAGACATAGTGATAAACTTCGTCACTCCACACGGCACAAGATGACGTTTATGGACAGTCATGCTTTAAAAAAAAATCCTAAAGACATAACGGATGACCTAACTGCAGTCACGTCTATTAAACTCTGGAAGCAAGGAACGACTCAGAGCAAAAGTCGGCTAAGACAGACTTAAAATTCTAAGAGGTGTACGTAACTCCGCCGCACGCGCGTAATATTGGCACCTTCGATCTGGCACGTGCAAAGATTCCCAGACGGCGTGTATGAATCTGTGAAACTGGCAACTTTGGCCACAGAATTCACATTTGTCTCCCTCTCTCATTACCCCCCACCCTATACAGCTGAGGTTCAAATATGTGTGCAAGAGGGACATGAAGCCATTGGACATACATCCAGCAACCACGGAGGATGAAGCTGCCGATCGCACCAAATGGCGATGCTCTCTTAAGGGACACCTCAGATTGGGTGAAAAGAAGCTCTCACAGAAAACAGAAGAGAGTAGAAAACGTCGAAAGGAACGACAAGACAATAAGCTGCTGAGGACTGTCACCCCAGGGGCACATTCCCATAGTAAGGTATGACTGAAGGACTGTCACCTCAGGGGCACATTCCCATAGTCAGATACGACTGAAGGGACTTTTATTATTATTATTATTATTACCTATACAGGTCTATGTTTCTCTGGTCATTATATACGTTCTATCTATTAATCTACGTTAAAACAGATTTAAAAACAAAATATACACCCACACACTTTCAGAGACAATACAACAACAAGCATTCAACAAGACCTAACGATAAATTTTCCATATTTATTTACTAAAATCAATCGTGCTGTTTATCCATTGGCGAGACCCATTTTTAGGAAGATTCTGTTTAATCTAAAACTTAATGTTGCCTCATTCGGTAAAGAGAAACTTTCTCTAATTCATCACACAGCAGCCAAAGCCCATTAACGGTTTATTGCATCAGACTGTTGGACAATTCTACTCTAGCCAGAGTTCGCTAAACACTAAGGAGGTACAGGCAGCGTTGGCGTAGCTGGTAGTCCTTTTCAGTACGTCCTTTTTAGGACTTCATGATGCTACTAGATATATACTATCAGTCTTTTTCAGGATTTAGTAACTAACACTATACTCCAGTTAACAGATTTCACCTATTTTTGAATTGCAAAAGGAGCTCTAATATAACCAAGGGACTTAATTCCAGGCTGGAAGGAACGTGTCTCGCCACAAGAAGGCAAAAACACGCATTAAAAAAAAAGTAAATAAAAAGAAACGATTGTATGCCTTTTCAACAACGCTGTCTGGCTGATTTGGGTCTTCACGAGTGAATTTTATTTTGATGGTGTATAAAAAAGACCTTTTTCTGTCCATCACGTGACACGGCATACTCACATGTTTTTTGTATATGTACGATCCCTTAAGTCATTACTGACTAATAATAATCGTCACCAGATCTAAAGGTCTTTTATATTTGGACATGCGCCCTATTATAACCGACTAGGTTGAACGGGACACGCCTCGCCAAAACGAGGCAAAATGCTATTTTTAAAAGTCATTACTGAATATAGGAACGAGCCCCAAAGATATTGTCTCGGCCAACGCGAGGTTGGGCCCCTTGGTAAAGAAGTCAAGCTGTTGCCAATGCAGCATGACCCACGAAAGTCGGATTTGATGGTCCGTACCAGTTCTGTAATATACGCTATTGGAGTTGACTAAATAAGCAAAGAAACGATAAAATAAGGGGTATATCAATTGCGCTTGCGCTCTGCTACAACCTTTCATGTGTCTTCGGAAAGTCGGACTAGTGTCAAGCTCAACAGGATCTTCTTTCTCCGCTGACTCTTCCAGCCGGTTCCCTTGGCTGAAGTTTCGCTATATAGTAGATAGGGACAGTAGGAATCTCGTTAATCCATTCATGCTCGTCACTAATTAGATGACGAGGCATTTGGCTACCTCAAGAGAGTCATAGTTACTCCGACCGTTTACCCGAGCTTGGTTGAATTTCTTTACTTTGAAATTCAGAGTACTGGACAGCCCGGGCCCATCACAGTGCTGCTTCGTACCCTGACCCGACTGACCCAACTCGGTCAGAGCGAATCCTTTTCCCAAAGTTACGGATCCAATTAGCTCACCTGTACCTCTTTTGCGTTCACTTCATAGTTGCACGCTTGCTGTTAGCGCCCAATTTTATCAACGAACAACCAGTGATTTTATCATTTCTTTTATGTCTCTGTAAATGTAAGTATTTTATGTCTCTGTAAATGTAAGTATTTTATGTCTCTGTAAATGTAAGTATTTTATGTCTCTGTAAATGTAAGTATTTTATGTCTCTGTAAATGTAAGTATTTTATGTCTCTGTAAATGTAAGTATTTTATGTCTCTGTAAATGTAAGTATTTTATGCAACAACTTTGTGTCGATGGAAGTAAGAAAAAGAGTTCCTCAGTGTTTTATATAAGCAATACTGACACTTGGAAGTGAGTCATGGACAGTTAATAAACAAGTATGAAAAGCACCTGTGGAGATTTGGTTTTACAGAAGAATGTTAAAAATATCGTAGCTAACAAGAGGAACGAGAACATCATGAAAGAAGCCAACGCACATTTTATTATATCACTCACATCAGCAGAGAAAATCCACTTTTTTCTAGTATGTTATGAGACGAAGAAACCTGGAAACCATGACAACAGAAAAGATTGAAAGAAAAAGAGAGGACGATAAAGAAAGACAATACTGGATAATTTGAGACCATGGCACGGAAAGACGGCAACAACAGAACTGATACACAATACTGGAGACAGGAAGTTGTGGAGAGACATGATCACCTACCTCACCAGGTATTATACAAGAAGACACCGATATTTCTCACTATCTCTGCCTCTATATTTGAGTCTCGCTAAAGATGTTACTCTTCAAGTCCTTTTCTTCTAATCATCATCAAGATACCCCAGATCTTCTAGGAGCAGATGCTTTCAACAAACGTATGTAAAGTCTTCCTGTCACGTGCCATCAGCTCAAGGTTATTTCACGTCTGCAATATGCCCTTTATGTTTATCTCCAGTTCTGTTCTCCAAGAATTCCTTAGTCTCTCCCTACTTCTCGTACCTTGAGGTTTCCAGAATAAGGGCTGACTGGTAATGCTATCGGCAGTTTTACTCAATTTGTCTCCTATCCATTTCCATCGTCTTCTTCTGTCGTGGGCTGTCTCCCTTGATGGGCCGTAGTGGTCCACGAACGGCCCGACAGTGGAGTAAAAGGATAAGTTTTACAAAGGTAGTAACCTTCGCCCAAGATTACTCTTGGCTGTGTTGTAAATAGGAGAAAGGTGTTCCTATGTCAGGGAGTCTCACACGGATTTTATAATGGCAAGCACAACAAATGCATCTTCTATGTTTCTTGTATACTTTATATTTTCCGCCTACTTCTGTGAGAAAAAAGTATGTGTCACAATGGGAACTTTTGACTCGTATTTACTGTGCCCCGAGCCGAAGGTAATTTAGCAAAGTATTTATTGTGTTATTTGCTCTGTATATAAGTATTTAAAAATGAGTCATACGGTTGCAGACGTCAAAATCACTCAACCAAGTTATCAACTCCAACCAAGGATTTATATTTACACACACACACACGTATATATATATATAAAAGCTATGAACTTTTCTAACGAGACCTTTGATATCATCTTGAACGGGGAAAAACTACAGAAAGTTGAAAGTTTCAATTATTTAGGCAGTAAAATGACTCAGGATGGTGACACAACAAGAGAAATCCATACTAGAATTGCTTTGGCAGCTAGCGCCTTCAATAGATTATCTAACATTTGGAAATTACGATCATTGAATATACATACCAAGCTTCGTCTGTTTAATTCAAATGTTATCTCAGTGTTAACATACGGCTGTGAGAGTTGGAAAATAACAAAATCATTGGAGAACAAGCTGAATACATTCGAGAACAAATGTCTTAGAAAAACTCATGAACATCAGTTGGAAAGAATTCAAGACTAATCGACAAATAAGAGAAGACTCTAGGCAGAAAATATGTCTCCGACTATATAAGGAAAAGACGATGGTCATATATCGGTCATGTCCTACGAATGCAAAACAACAGAATACCACTACAGGCGCTCACTTGGGTTCCTGAGGGTAAGAGGAAAAAAGGAAGACCAAAAGAAACACTCAGAAGAACAATAATAAGAGAAGGAAGAACGTTGGGCCTAAATAATGTGCAAGAGCTGAGAGGAGTGGCGTCACAACGAACAACCTGGAGAGCACTGGTTTCTGCCTTATGCGCCGTGTTTGGTGCTTAAAGAATTTATTATTATTATTATTATATATATATATATATATATATATATATAAAGTATTGTTGAAACAACGGTAAAGAATGAAAATAGTTAACTTTTAGAAACAGTTGAATAATTGATATTTGACATTTTAGTGAAATTTTTCTGTATTGGATGCTATAAATGAAAGGTGGCGATTTTATAAAAAATAGTCCATTCACTGAGGCCGGTTATTTGACTTAACTGTGTAGATGGCTGCAGTGAGTTTTCTTCTGGATACCATCTCTCTGTATAGTCTTGACTGTTTCTTCTCTTGAATGGCTTAGTAGGAGCATGTTCCTAGCCTTAAAGTAGCAACTGCCTCAAAAGTCGCCGCTTTGAGTATCCTCTAGACCCGTTTGTTATAGTTGGTGTCTAGAGTTCTGGAGAAATAGAAAATCGAATCTCCTTTAAGTCTTATGTCTCCTGATGTAAACCTCCACTGTCCTCCACAATTTCATCTTCCTCTGACTTTTACAAGATGCTCATGAGCATAAAATTTCAGACTATCGAGTCTAATGAAAGTGTATTCGGAGAGCGGAAGAATTCCAGTGAATCACAATTAATAAAGCTAGCTGCAACAGAGTATACACATCTGAAATATACATTATAATATCATCATCCTATTTCTGCTCCCTATGGAGCATGGCGTCACATAATTTTTGGGTCGATCTCTTGTCCTCTCCGACCGTATTCAGTTACATTTGTTGTTCGTACTGATTACGTGAAATTTCCGTGGAGAGCATATTTCTTTCTCTGCTATCAAGCAGATATTTGGTATTTTCACATCACCTTACACTCCCTTCAGTAATAGTTATCATGTTTGTTTGCCGCTTGACCTTGTTAAGAGTAGGCGGATAATGCAACCTTAACTGACAATCCCTTGGTAGACATTTTCGTATACCAGAAGGTGGGCGCCTGTTTCACACGGAAAACGACCAGCAAATGTTGATTATCGCTGATAAGACTACTGTGATGTCTTAGCCCAGATGGTAATACGACGAACTGTTATTTGCACAAGGACGGGACGATAATTATCAGTTTGACACACCTGAGCGGAAATGTTGTAATAGTTCCGGGCAGATGTAAGAAGTTGTATGTAATTATTGACGAGAATATTCGAATACTGTATCACGATTGTCAAAAATGGAAGATGTGACATTTACAATCACACATATAATTCCCATGAGGACATTTTTTGAGCAAACCCCATCCTAAACATGCATGTTTGAAATTATTGGCCGACACTCGAGATTTTAACAAAACAACATTTCTGATTGGGGCCTGGTCTAATAGTAAACAACACGTACCAGGAACGAAAAGGGGATTATAACCTGACACTATTGCTGTGTATAGCACTGTAAAAATTCACCTCGTCGAGAAAGCAACCAGACCTCCCAGAGTTAAGAATAGAATCAGAATTCATTTGTCAGACCGGACTTGTTTGAGCCTCTTGAGGACTTCACAGCCCAGGAAAACTCTACCATTATTAGCAAGGAAAATCGGAATCTGAAGAATCTTAAACACGGAGTCAAAGTGGGAGCTTATTATAAAGTAACAACCCCAAAACACGTGTAAGAGGCATCTTCAAAAAGTTGCCTTAACCCTATCTCTGAGCCAGAAGTCTGTGATCCCAACGTCAATTTGGGGTAATTTGAATATGTATGATTCTAAGTTTTGCATTATTAACACGGGAAATAATATGTATATATTGACATGTGAGTATGAATATGTGAAAATTGCTGAGTGGATGTCCAGGTCATTTGAGGCTGGCAACCTTGGCATATGGAATGATGATTTCATGAACCACCACTGCAATGGCTTGTTATTGCTTTATAGGAATTTATTATAGAGAACTAAATGCAGAGGTAGTCCCAAGTTCCATATGGAGTAGGAAGCGAATGATGAAAGTAATGATGTACATACCTTTATATTATTAACATTTTCAACCAGTGTAGTTGTAAATGAAAACATATTCAATCTATATTATTAACCGTTTCAACCAATGTAAAGTTAAACATAAATTTATTCAATTTAAATGTAAAGAATGTTTTCGCTCAATGGGATTAAGATTAATTCTCATCGAGAGTAAAGTTCTGAGATAGATGGGATGGTGGAATAGGAAGAGGGGGACACATAAGTATGTGTCGGGAAATTCAATACTCAGGAGGGTATTTGTTTATCTTTTTTTTTTGTAATACTAGTCGGTGGTACCAACTGAGGGTACTATCTCTTGAACAAGTGAGGGTATAAGTGGCCTAAATTCGACGCTAGACACCATCATCAAGCAGGTCTTAGAGACGCAGGACCAGCTTAGTAGTTACTCCCTGACACTTCTTGGAACAAGCTATAACTTTAAAACATGACCAGTGACGAGTGTGATCCAGCCATTTATCTGCAAAGACCCAAACATCAGCTGGAGCAGAAACTCATTGGCAGCTAAGTAGAAACATAAAAGCTTCTAAGAGAACTCTTAACCAATACTCCATAACATCATTCGATGATGATTTTTGTTTGTTAAAGAATGATTCAATTTTTTAAACTGTTAACTATAATTGATTATTAAATTTGTTATTTGTATATATATATATATATATATATATATATATATATATATATATATATATATATATATATATATATATATATATATATATATATATATATATATATATATATATATACAAATCTAAAGCTCATTTTGAATGTACTACATCCGTATGTCTCATACAATTTCTTAAATACATTTAAACAGAGCCATACAATATTAATAAGAGGAATTTCGCTGAATTAACCCAGCTGGGGGCTTGAACGAGCTAGCGATTTATAAGAAAACCCTATAATTCACAAAAGTTGACGGCAGATACTAGAATTAGCCTTTGCTCAGCCTCATACAGCATTGTTCTCGCTTTTTTGCATATCTTGTGATGACTCCCTTTAGGTAGAGGCATCATTATCCTTCTAGCTACAACTCTGCTAAGAGTAATCATGTGCGAAGGTAGACACCTTTGAAGACCTACATTAGTTACTCTTGAGTTTTGGCCACTGTTGGACCACTACTGCAGAGCTAAGGAAAGGCAACCCGTGACACATGGAGCTACGTTCGCTATAAGTTCTTTGTAAAGAAACCCGCACGAATCATTCGTCAGCCTTTACTTTAGTGGTTTTTTGTTGCAAGTTATTTTATATGATGAGGTTGCCAGCTCCATACACAACTGTGCCGAAATAAGCATTTTATATATGTCAAAGGCACATATTAAAAAATAAGGAAACGTGCATGTTACAACTTACCCCTCATATGAAAGGGTTATTATCCAGGCTTGTGCACAGAATATCCAACAGAATGTCCTCCAGATACTAATAATTGTTACGTTACAACTTGTAGTTATTAACACAAGGACCGATTTCGTGAGGTCGGGATTATAAAAGCTCTTAACGACTAACGGTACTTTTTTTCAATTTTACAAAGTGAATGGTGGCTTCAATCACTACTTAAATAATCGTCTATATTAAAATCCTGGCGTCTTATCAGGATTGAAACTGAATGTTTTAATCTTCAAACCTCAGGTCTTTTAAAGTTACAATTTCGCACTCACGAAAATCAACTTCCCTCATTTATATCTGGTGTATACCAAACACAATTAAGTTTAGTTTGTTTTCTAA
This sequence comes from Oreohelix idahoensis, assembly GCA_024509875.1. Taxonomy (NCBI): domain Eukaryota; kingdom Metazoa; phylum Mollusca; class Gastropoda; order Stylommatophora; family Oreohelicidae; genus Oreohelix; species Oreohelix idahoensis. The sequence goes on from JAMPIV010016181.1 coordinate 57,341, forward strand.
TTTTAAGCCTCCCACAAGGTAAGTCTCATATTTTAGTAAATTTTCCACCTAAATATCAACTTTATTTTTGACAGTCATTGACATGTGTTGCGCCAGACAACAGAGGGCAGTCCAAGAAGAATTAGATGGACAGCGTTTTTTTTTTTCTCCACTAGAACATCTGGAATATGCAGATGACATTGCACTACTCGCTCATTCACATCAACACATCCAAAAAAAAAAAAACAGATAGACTGAATAAGTATAGCCAGTCGGTGAGTCTGAACAGCAATCTAAAGAAGACAGAGGTCATGACACTCAATGTGGGCAGCCCTGAGCCCATAACAATAAGAAACCAGAAGCTGCAACAGACGGACACATTTACATACCTAAGATGCATAGTAACACCAGACGGTGGAACAAGCAAAGACATCAAGAACAGAATGAATACAGCGAGAACAGCCTTTGCTAGTATCAACAACAACTGGAAGCCTTCCCAGTACAGCACAAACCCCAAATTAAGATTAAATGAGAGCTGTGTACTTTCTGTGCTTCTCTATAGTGCGGAATGCTGGAGAGTAACAGAGAAGGAAATGTCGAAACTTCCCTCCTTCCACACAATCTGCCTAAGGCATATTCTCCGAATCTTTTGGCCGAATACTATCATTAACCAAGAATTACTTACTCGGAGTAACCAAGAGGACATGCACACCATCATAGCTGGCAGACGTTGGAGTTTGGTTAGCCACGTCCTCAGAAGAGACCTCTATGCCATCATAAGAACAGCTATGCTATGGACCCCCGAAAAGCGAAAGAGAGGCCGACCAAAATTAACTTGGCGGAGAACTGTGTAGGCCAAGCTGCAAAGAATGAACCAGAGCTGGGGTACTGTACGAAGGATGGCCACCTACCGAACAAAGTGGAAGCAGTTTGTTGCTGCATTATAAGACGCCACCAGGCGTGATGACCACTGACTGCTTTGACAGTCGGCAACTAAGGATCAAAGAACAAGAGGAAGAATATCATGATAATTATTGGCATGACCATATAAGGTAGTGCAACTAATTTTTACCCTTACCAGAAACAATTGTGTAGTATGCCTTGCCCCTCTATCTGCCATATGGTTTTAACCCGGACATAGTTAAATTTTGCCACTCGTGCTGGTCATTCCTTCAATATAATAACTCGTATCCTATAAAAAAGTACGTCAATTTGCTGCGTCTGGTTAAACCAGAGCCGCTGAACAAAAACCCGTCAGGATGATTTAATAGTTGAGTTTATTTTTCAACACCTGGCTCGCGTTGACTTACTATGATTAAAAAAGATAATGTCCAGCCTGGGGCAAGCAGACGACACACCCAGTGTGGTTTAAGCCCTAAATGTGTGTGTTCACCTTGACTAGGACGTAGATATCGGTAGATAAGGCGGATAAGGAAGATAATGCAGGGATGAACAGAAATAAAGGAATGATCGATTTGTGACGTTCTTTCTCTTTCGTCACATCTTCTCATCTCTTGTTCCAGTGGCACTTGTCTGGTTATTGTTGTCAGTTTTACTTTAGTGACCTTGTCTTACCACTTAAATTGCTCTGTTCTATGTAAACCCCCCATTTACGAAAGCCTGTAGCTATTTGGGTTATTTTTGTTTTATAATTTTTAAAAACTTCCATTATATTTTGTAGAAATGTTGCGCTCACAAAGGTCGGTACAGTGATATCCGACACCAGGGTATGGTGTAAGTAAAATATATTATACTAGCAATAACCCGTCAAACTTGACGGTTTTTTAATTATAGTGTGCTGTTTCCGTTCCCAGATGAGAAGACAGAAGTACATTTTTAGAGTGTTTTTGGTTTCTTTCCATTATGCAGTGTAATCAAACTGTTCGTGAACACCGTCATTTGAAAGCTTTTCTTTGTTGATTGTAATTATTTTCGGGAGAGTATATGTATTGGAAACAATACAATTTTTCAACACGGTTGCATTCCTCAGCTGTGACCAACGTACACACGGCGAGAATTATGTTATTTTAGATTCAATTTAAAAGTTCTTTCGATGACAACATTTCGTGTGAAAGTGCGTGGATAGTTTTCAAAGAGTGTTCCCTGATAAGTGGTTTTAACAAAAACTTTCAAGTTTTCATGATTTGTACATCGGGTGAGGGCTCATGCATACCAATTTTTACGCACTTTTTCATTGTCAAGCGCTACTAATTTGGTGAAAGAATAAAAAAAAAAAATAAAAAAAAATAAAACCAAAGTATTTGTTTTATATAACACCCACGCCGCGCAAGTTGCATACCGTGCGTTGCGCAATTTTTTTTTCTGGCGCGAGTTGCTATTTTGAGTGAGACCGACCGACGTAACATACATCGGTAATTATGTTAGTTGGGATGGGATGGTGTAGCGAAAGGGTCTTATTGTAGTAAAGAATAAGGTTATCCTGGACAAAAAGATGTATCAGATGATACCAGGATAGTACCAGGTAAGAGACTGGTCTTACAAGAAATACCCCCTTTTCTGAACAGAATAAGGGTGTATCGACATCATAGGTTCGGATCAGCTGTATAAACCTCCAGGAGTGATGAGAGTGAATGTCCTGAAAGTCTATTTGCTCCCTTTCAAGATCCGCCTATGATATTATGTATTATTATTTGATTATGTTGGCTAATTTTTCTAGGGGTATTAATTATTGTCTATCTCTATAACTATAATATGTATCCAACAAAAACTTGTAACTTAATGTAAATAATTTCAGAAAGTCTGCTGGTACGTATTTACAATTTATTAAACCTATACCGGTTCTCTTTTCGGTTAGGTAATTTAAAGAAATTCAAAGGTATTTACAGCATAAAATAAATAAACATAGAAACTTTACTTATCAAACAGAATCCTGTCTTGAAAGTTCTATTTTTCTCTACACTGATTAATTATTATAATACATTATATTGTGTCACTGAGTTGAACTGTGAAGGTAGTAGTATATTCATTCTATCCACAAGGATTCATCATACACTGTACTTGTATCTTTTATTATTCTTATATTGGTGTTAGAGTCTGAATAGGCTGACCAGTGGAATTTCTATTCCACTTATCTTGTTGGGGTGAGATGCATCCAACTCCAGCCAGGATCACTCAATGTCTGGATCTCCAGGCTGGGAAAACAGGGTAACCAGTTCTATGAACTTCAAAAACCATCGCACCACAGAGTCCCACCGAAGTGGATGTCTCGTACAATCTTGGTAGTTGCAGGATAAAACCTGGAATACAAATAATCACAACCTCTGTATGGTCCAGCACTGTTCTGTCCTTACATACAATGGACGTAACAAACAGTGTCAGACATTGTGCTAACATATGCACAGGACAATTTACCTCACTACCAATCACAGCCAGTTCACTGTAACTACAATTTCCTTATAAATCCTAAGTTAGATCCAGTTGTCCATTATCAGCTTCCATACAATGATTTGGAATGGTATAAAAGTACTAAGTAATATCTTGATCGATTCATTACAACAATTCCTGTCGATCCTTCCTTAGGTTCCTGATTAATGTCATTTCTTTAAGAAATCCTTCTTCAAATACATTATTAAACTTACAGTCGCATTTGAGCTATCATTCACAATTATTCTACACATTTCACAATGCTGGCTTTCGTCTCTAAAAGTCAACACATGCCTGCGTTTCAACCGGCAGCACACTCGTTCTGTAATACATGCCATGCACTTCCTAACACACCATTGGATTAAAACACAGCAAAAATACATAAATATATACATATATATATTCGTTCTTACCCTCAGGCAATACACACAAGTTGTAACAGGCTGTTAATAGGCATCTAGGTCTGCTAGTCAGATGCAGCGGCAAAGTATAATGGCATTAACACTTTTTACCGCTCTTCGTCTGTTCAGCTCGGTTTTGAAAAAGTTGTGGCCTCAATTCAGCCACGTTCAAGGACTTATATAGTACCGCATCGTCCCTCTCGAATGGCATGGGGTAAAAGCGGTGTTAGGAATCTAAAATTGGGGCGTATTTTTGCCTTCAGTTCAATTAGCAAAATTTGTAATATTCAGTATCTTTCTTAATTCTGGGCCGATTTTGATCATTTAAAGCTAGAATTATAGTGTGAATTTATCTCTACCGTTCTATATAATAATTGTTTAGGTAGCAAAATGCATTTTAATCTATGCATGCTTTAACTAAATAAATTTGGGACTACCCTGATGTATAGACGTCATTTTAAACGATTTCTCTTTCCAAAGGAACTACTATTTGAGGACGTCTTTGCACCTACCTCTAAAGTAACATTACCGTTGTTGAAACATCTATACCTTTCCGTTTAAACATCTTTAGTCCTTAAGAAATTAAATAAATTCGTACTATCATTTACACAAAATGGGCCTCTATGTTAAGCATAAAATGTTCCAGTATACACACCACGAAAGGAGCGTTTTGATTGGCTATTGTATCGGACAGTTTCCCACAGTAAGGCTTTCGGTATGACGCGTTGTAAGACAGACCAAATCACGACAGATGGGATTGTGGGGAAATAAGATCATTTAATGTTTGCTTATTACTCTACCATGTCTTATGGGACGGCTAAAATGACATTGTGCATGGGAGCTGGCAATGTCATCACGTAAAACAAAGGGCTACATAACCAACTCTGCAACCCACCCAAACACACGTACGCACACACACACACACAGATTGTAAAACAGTTGACACCAGTTGGTTCAACTTGCTAAACGTTTGTGATGGATGATCTCAACAGACTATTGTCGAGATGGTTATAAACTTCTTACTGTTATTTTAAACCTAATTTTACACAGTACAATTTATTAAGTCTGCATTTTGTTTTTAAGGCGTGTATTACATTATTTAAAAAATAAATAAAAAATAATTATAAAACTTTTCAAACCTGTTAAAGGTTATAACAATTATCCGATATTTTAGCTGAGATTATAATATTAATATACGTCGTCCACGAGGAATTTGTTAAATACTGCGGATAAAAGTTAATTGTTGCGGATAAAAGTTAATTATTGCAGATAAGAGTTAACTATTGCGGATAAAAGTAGAAATATCATTTATGAGAGAAACGAGTGCCACTCGTATATTTTTGTGTGACGTCACATTTTTTCCAAACCCACCCTCTCTTATCGACACTCAATGTCACACAACTTTGACCCCCTACCCCCTCACTGCGAGACGTCATATTGGACGACCCCGAGCCACAGAAACTATCGCTGCAAGAGCATGTGGCTGATTGGAGCCGGCTTTCTACACAGGGACCAAATGTAGTGGTGATTCCATGCTCCGTAGTGAGAAGACAGGAACATAATAGTGATGATGATGATGATGATAATGATAACGAAAGAAGCAGGTCAGAGATTTAAAGGAACTGGGCAAAATCTCGACCAACCGGAAAGCTGACAGAAAGGTGGCATGGTGTTATTGTTATGAATCGATTGTATGCTAGCATTGCTATTGCGTCACACTAACATCGCACTGACGTCAGAATAGCGAACGTTAAATTCTATCGACCCCGACATTATCACAAGAACTGCTATACTATGGCTACAGAAGGAAGAGAACAGCGTAGCCGAAGTTAAAAAAAAAACCAAACTTTGCAGATAACTGGATATCGAGATGCAAGTGTGAGTTGATGGGGCGCCACAGAATGAGTTAGCATGTGTTTGGTGAAGTCCTGTGCTCTTATGGTATCTAAAGTGTATTTATTGATTGGAACCGAATTATTTTAGGAGTTCTGCTTCGTCGTTTATAACAGGACACACGTCCAAATATACACGGGCATTGCGGTATGTTACTTATAAATTATCTTATCTGCAAATAGAGTGTCTGATTGGCAGAATGGCTACAGCGCAGGCCTCTCGTGGCAAAGGTATCGGGTTCGAAGCACGGTAGTGTCACACTCAGTCTACTCAGCTATAAATGGATACGGAATGGGGCACGTCTCATGGGAAGGAAAGAAAACAAATAAAGAGGTTCTAGAAAACCTAGGAATGAAAAGAGAATTAATGAAGGAGATGCCAACATTAGACAGCTAAATTATTTTGGCCATGTAAAAAAAAATAACACCGGACACTGAAGACCATAATAGAAGACAGAGTTGAAGGCAGTTGTGCAAGAGGAAGACAGCGTTATAAATGGGAAGATAACATCAAGAGATGAACAGGAAAGAGTCTATCAGATTCTACCATCAAGACAAGGGACAGAAGACGTTGGGGATTCATTGCAGCCGACCCTCAGTGTGAAGATGGCACCTGATGATCCCGAAATAGGTACCTGACTCTGGTAAGGCAAAGGCAGCGAGAAATGGAACTGATAGAAGGTGGACCTAGCATAATGGTCCTTAACTCTTCACTCTCGTAAGGCAGTATCTGCTATGGAACCACTTACAGCAATCATCAAATAAAAAAGGTTTAGTGATGTGGACATTCTGTAGATCCCCCATTTCCTAACTTTCTTTTTTAAACGTAACCAAACTGGACAAAATACACTGGCTTGAACGGTTATTTCTAATGACGATAACAACGCTAATAATGAATCACAACATACATGTAGTAATTTTCAGTGTTCAACGTCTATGTGATCAAAATTAAGTCATACGAATAGTCTTATACGAAATGCAAAGGTTAAAATACAGCCCATGTTACGACCAGTACATCTTCGTTAGCTTGGAGCATGTATGAATTTGTGTATTTCAGAGAGGGAAAAATAAATTAATTAACACTGTGGATCAGTTGCAGAAGCAATATCATCATCATCATCATCATTATCATCATCATCATCATCATTCATCATCATCATCATCATTGTAGCAAAATATGCGAGAAAAACGCTCAATTCAGTACGATTTGGGCATAAAACGATAATAAATACATTAGCCCGCATGTGTCTGACGGTTGGCATCTTCGAAGCCAGCAGCGCTGCCTTTTGCACAGTGCTAAGCCTATAGAACGATTTCACGGAAAAAGTCTGACACGCTTTAGTTTCGTTTTCGAGAAACACTACTAATATTTAACTTTGCCCAATCTGCTGATTACACTTTGTAGTCTAGCCTTACACTTAACTATTGGCGGAAGAGTGCCGCAATATAGCTATCTGAAGTAACACTTTCTGTCAACTTTGTAGCAAAATTAGTAGGAATCCTTACATTTTTTGGTAATATTACACGATACAATGCTAACTAGTAACGCAAATCTTAAACCCGCCCCGTCTACCCCGCTTCGATGACACAGTCTGCAACGCATATATTCACACTGCGAAAAAGCCAGCCAAGGCATAACCACGCAGACAGTTTTATTTCCTCTTCGTGGTAGCATTTCTGATGTAACTAAAACAAGTAGTTATTGGAAAAAATACATGCTCGCAAGATGAAGGGGGGAAAAGATGGCGGACTTGTGGTAGTATGACGTAAAGTTAGCTGTGTAAGAATGTACTTTAAAATATATGATATTCCCAGTATTAGAGAAGTTATTGAAGAAATACTAATATCTAAGAACACACGACCAGACACACTGGCGTTCCTGCTCATGTTTTTTTGGTAACGTTAGGGGGACGCGAGCTGGAAAAAGAGGCAGGGAGGTACATTCAAATTAGCTTGAGGTGAACAGAGTATGAATGGGAAAGGGAAACGGTAGGAGAAATGTAATCCTAAACGTAATATCTTTTGTATTTGGCATGACTAGAGCAGACTAGCCATTGGACCCCCAGTTATTCAAAATTATTTGGGGTTTTTCATTCAAACTGCATTTGAATTCAAGTAGTAGAACGTTACGATTGGCTAGTGCTGGTAGATATTAGTAAAGGCTTTGATTATTCATTGCCAGTTGAACTAAAATTTGTACACAGATACGCTGAAAAACAGCTGTGTTAATTTTAAACTTAAATAAAGAATAAATTCACAGTCTGTGCAGTTTGGAGGAAGCTGAGGCCATTTCTTCACAAAATCAGCGTCATTTGTTTATATATTTCTTGATTGTGGTAAGAATATTTTATGAAATTTAATATGTTTGGTCCAACTACAAAGTTAGATACTGCTATTGGGGAAAAAGTGAAGGACATGTCGGAAGCAGACATTGTTGAGTCCACACATTAAACGGTATCTGACTGATGTATGTTGTTATAATTATGTTGACATATTATTGTATTAAAATAGTTTAGCAAGCCTCTGTGTTCAAAGAACACTGTTTAACATGCCTGAAGCAAATATAAGTGTAAAGAAAAGAAGAGAAGATCATATCACAGGAAATGTGGTTACTCCACATTATTGTATGGAGGAAAAGTATGTGAACGTACAGTGGCGTATCTACTATAAGGACTTGAGGTGTGGTTACAACCAGGTGGGAGTCCTGTACAATTCGGGGCGAGTGCATTTGTAAGGCACGCGAGGCTAACCCCATACCCACGTAGGGAATTAAGTGTTAGAATAAATGATCAGAGATAAAAGGCCAGGGTGTCCTTTTGTTGCAGAGGGTCTACGTTCCTGTTGCCGGCTGGTGACAGGAAACCTGTTGAGTGCTTATAAACGCCAACCAGTCTCCAACCAGACTTATATGCTGTTGAATATCCAGTAGGAGCTTTGGCGATTGTTGAACTTGAAATTTCTGCAACTACCCATCGTATTATCTTACAACAAGGACTCTCAGGTGAAGAGTAAAACCTCTGGGACATCTCTGACATTTTCTTGTGTTTCAAAATATTACACAGGAATTTTATGGGGGTATGAGGAACTACAGCCCTCATATACAATGACTCTCCCGGTAGATAACTAAAGTGAACTCTGTAATATTTCATCCAGGAAGGACATTTATAAATTAGATAACTAAAGTGAACTAATTTAATATTCCATACAGGAGGAACATTTATAATACATAATAACTTTTAGTTATTGGGCAGATTGTCCCAACAGTTTTAATTGTTCCTTTTCTGTAAACTATCTTGTCCTTATTTTCAAAGACCTGTCCACAATCTATGAATGGACAGGCAAAATACATTGTAAATATTCGTTCAAAGAAAAACTTAACTGCTAGTTATTAACTTCTTTAATAGAAACTTAACGTGTTTGATTGTTGTGTACCATCATTCATTTCTCCCCTAGACACTAGGTACACCATACACCATACACTAGAGCCAGCAGATTGACCGTGTGAGACCTAGGGAGGTAGCGTTAGGTTCTCTGCACATAATTCATCATCATCATCTATAGAGTCAGAGACCTACATTTGCTTGACCTCACACGGTTATAGCAGACACCTTTTCATTCTTTTTAGGATACCATCATAACCTCCCCAGCAAAATCAACTTTGCTACATAAATTGGTAGGCTTGTCCGGGCATCTGAATTTCTCTTAGTACTACATACATTGGGGTTTGGGGTTTAGCTTTAACAACAGTCTATTTTCCCAGGGAATCCCCATATAGTATTACCCAAGATTTGGGTAGTGAAGAAAGTGTCAGAGCCCAGATTTAATTAAGTAAATTTATAATTAGTTAGAGAGTTTGTTAGAACATTTTGTACTTATTAGAATGGCAGATCTGGCCAAGTTTCGCTCTGCTGCTGTGCAGACTGCGAAAGAAATGAACATGGAGGGTCAGGCTTTGATCCAATATGTAACTTCAGAATGTGACAAGTATATTGAAAGGGAAGATAGGAAGATAGCTGAAGAGAAGAGGTTACAAATTGAGGCTGACAAAGAAATTAAGAGGCTGCAGATTGAGGCTGACAAGGAGGCTAGGGCATTGGAGGCTGAGACTAAGAAGTTACAGATAGAGGCAGAAGAAAAAAGATTGACTGCCGAAAGGGAGGCAGAAGAAAAAATATTGACTGCCGAAAGGGAGGCAGAAGAAAAACGACTGCAAAGGGAGGCAGAAGAAAATAGATTGACTGCCGAGAGGGAAGCAGAAGATAGAAGATTGCAGAGGGAGCACGAGTTACGACTAAGGGAGTTGGAAATTCAAGGCCATGCTCCTGAAAATGGTGCTAGCCCCTTTGCCTCAGATGCCACTACTAGTCAGGGAGCCTCAACCTCAGCTATGGGGTTTCATGTAGACCATTTTGTTGAGAAAGACGATGACATAGAAGGGTATTTAAGCAGGTTTGAACTTTTAGCCAATACTTATTGGTTAGAAAGAGAGAGATAAGGGGGGGGGGGGGGGGAAAGTTGTCTCAGGGACTTCGGGGAACAGCTTATGAAGTGTTTTCTAAAATGAGCAGGGATGACCAAGACAACTATGACATGTTGAAGCAAGTTCTTCTGTTAAGATATGAAAAGAACGGAGAGTTTTATAGAAAGAAATTTAGGAATGCCAGGCTACTGTCGGGTGAGACTTATCACCAGTTCTCCGCCCGGTTGGAAACGTATATGGAGAAATACGCTACTTTGGGGAAAACCCAAGATCTCAAAGAGATGATACTCATTGAACAAATGAGAGAGTCCATGGCTCCAGACATGAGAAAGTTTCTCATGGAACAGGGTGCGGAGAGGCTGGGTGAGATAATAAATGTCGCTGAGAGGTATCGGGCAGCCCAGGCAGAGGTAGCTGGCAAGAAAAAAAAACAAATAGATCAGAGTAAGGCCCCTCAAAACCATAACAAATTCGATAATAGAAATAAGCAGAACTTCGATAGGCCTCAAAATGAATTTAAAAATAGACCCTCACAATTCAATGATAGAAGAAATGATGAAAGAAAACCTTTTAATCAAGGAAAGAGGTATTGTAAAAATTGTCGGATGGACAACCATAACTGTTACGTGCAGTCTTTGATATCTTACAATATTATACATTGGTATACTTGTTATGTTCGCAAATATTTTGTAAACAAAATAGATACATGTTAGTGCTTAAGGAAAAGTCATTATTGAGTTACTTCCCTTGAAAGTTGTGTCGTCTCTTTCGATCGAACTCCGCGGATGAATCCAGTTTTACTGCGATTTATTCTTTGTTTGGGTAGTAATAGATTGTTCTTGCTTCAGAATATCTATGGCCTGAATTTATGTGTATTGTTTGTCTGAGTAGGACGAGTCTGTCTTATATCTGTATATCTTTACATATCTAAGTCGAACTATATGTTCTTTTGTCTCTAGAGAGGTCAAAGGCTGTTCGGCGGATGTGTCGCTAGAGGGGTGTGTTTTGGCTCAAATAATGTTTTGCATTGGGGGCACTGAGATGCTCTCCCAAAATCAAAAGCGGCACATGCCATATTACTAGCATCATTATTATCTTTACTCTGTTTATAGGCTTCATGGGACTCTTGTTGTGCAGAGTTTGCCTGAAAATGTGGTTTATGTCTTTTGTTTTGAGATCTACCTCGGTTATTATCACCTCTGTAGTTATTGTTACCTCTATTGTAACCCCTATTTGGGTTTGAGTCATAGTTCCCTTGGTTACCATTATCATATTCATTATAATGAGTATCTCTGTAATTATGATCTTGTTGACTCCAAGACGGATAACCCGGATAGTTTCTATAATTACTTCCTCTACGGAAATTCCTATAATTATGACCACCCCTGTGTCGAGAGCTATCAGCTCGTCTCCAGTTCTTTGAAGAAGAACCCTGAAATGATTGGTTACCTTGGTTTTGATAACTATCATGGTTACCTTTTTTATCAAATCTGTTTTGAGGTCCCTGAAATCTGTGTGAATAATTGGGATTGTATGGTGTTGCTGAAGCAACTGGCATACTCTCCTTAATCTTAGTGTTGCCAAAAGTCACGTCGGGGTGTGCAGTGACATATTGGGAACAATATTCTTCCATTTCCTTTAGAGATTTGGGTTTACGCTCATGTATAAATTCAAGGAATGGTTTGTTAACACATGACATAATCTTATCTCTGAGCAACAAATCCATAAGTCCTTCATACGTTTTTTCTGTTTTGGAAAGCTCAATCCAACGATCAACTGTGAGACGTGCCTTTGCAGTGAATTCTGAGAATTCTACACCTGTCTCAGGCACCATCGTCTTAAACAAAAGTCGATAGCCTTCCTCACTTAGCTGGTATTTTTTTATCAAAGCCGCCCTAATGACATCATAATTATCCTTATCTGCTTCTCCTACAAGGCATAATCTAGTCAAAGATTCACCTTTCAAGTTTTCTGCTAATTGATTAGCGTATTGTGATTTATCCACATTATGTGTACGACAAGAACGTTCAAATCTATCCAGCCAGAATGTAATATCGTCACTGGACTGATTGAACGGTGGAACCTTAACCTTGTAAGTAGAAGGTTTACCATTACCACTAGATGCCTGATTAACATTACTCATACTTGTCAATCTCAATTTCTCTAACTCAAATTCATGTTCTCTTATTGTTTTTTTTTCTTCAGCTTCTCTGTCTAATCTTTTTTGTTCAGCATCATTGTCTAATCTTTTTTGTTCAGCTTCCCTGTCTAATCTTTTTTGTTCAGCATCCCTGTCTAATCTTTTTTGTTCAGCTTCCCTGTCTAATCTTTTTTGTTCAGCATCACTGTCTAATCTTTTTTGTTCAGCAGCAGCTTCTCTTTCTAATTTTTTTTGTTCAGCTTCAAATCTCCTTTGCTCCATCTGCATCTGCAATTTCTTTTGTTCAGCAGCAGCCTCAGCTTCTCTTTCCAATCTTTTCTCTTCAGCCAGAGCTTTTCTCTCTTCTGCAGCAGCTTTTCTCTCTTCAGCAGCAGCTTTTCTCTCTTCTGCAGCTAATGCTTTGTCATATTGAGCAACCGCCCATTCTTCTAATTGTTGACCAGTTTTATCAAGGGATTTCCCTTGTGTAATGAAGTATTCTAATGTAGACATGATGTCTAACAATAATACTAATCACTTGAAACAATAATAATACCACAAGTTCTTAATGACTTGATTAATCAGTAAACTATCCCAATATCTGTGGGTCACAAGCCTTAATAAGGTCTTGTATAACAGTAATAATAATCAAGTACTGGTTTATACCATAATCCAAGTGCAGTGCACAGGCAATAGTGTCTTATGAAATATACCTATATAAAACATATGTCAACCAACAGAATACATAAAGTACAAATAGGACTGACAATACGAAAACGTTTGCAGAAATCAAATAAATCAAATAGGGAAATCAATGAAGATAATCACTGAATCTGCAAGGGATAACAACACAAATGACGTCACAGTATATGAATATAAATTGTGAATAGAACTGAAAGATAGAAAAGGGTAGACCAACAAATTACAAACAAATCAAAACAAAACTAAAGAACAAAGAAATATTACAAAAATAACAATAATTACAGTCTTCACAGCTAACACAAAAGCAACAGTTGTCGCAGCAAATTTTCAATCAAGAAAATTGCACCTATAGAAAACGCCCACAACGGACCCTCTATGACGTGGGATATTCTGTTGTGAGGACTCCGCCCAACCTAAACACAACCCGCTGACATAGAAACTAACATACTATACAAACAAATAACATGTAAACATAAATATATAAATTATATGTATGATAGTATGTGTTGCAAAATAGGCTCAGTTTTACAGTAATGGCAAAGTTATTTTTATGAAAATAAACAAACTGCCACTTTCTTCAATTAAACATTCTGGCCTTAAATATTAAAGTTCATATATAGAAAACAAGAAGATCCATCGATGAAAATAGGACTTCTTAGTTCAATAATACTGTCTTCCTGTTAATATTGACAAGAATTGATCCAACTGTTCTGTGAAACTCTGTAATGTCTAATGTAAAAATGTCAACAACGCTGACCTACATACTGCATTCACTTGACAGGTCACGTGACGAAGTGTTGACAAAGAGCAAACCAATACTGCAAGTGTGTCGTATCAGCCACAGGAAACGATCTGGTATCGGTAATCTGTTGACTTCTCAACTTCTGCGAGGTCAAACCCAGAAAGCTGGTCCACCAGTTGATAAATTCTCTTTTTTGGAAGACAGACGTCATCATCATCAGTTGATAAATTCTCGTAAGGTGGATGGACGTCATCATCATCAGTTGATAAACTCTTAATACAAGACCCTTGCCCTGAGCAAGAGACATGCTGAAAAAATCTGAAGCTCACTCGAACATCACCAGAGTTAAATACTGTGTTGTTGTGTTGCTCGTGGTTTGAGTATGGAATGTCAACTTGACCTACGCAGTGGTGTGTAGACATAGTTTGAGTGTATAACATGCGAATGATAAGAAGAGTTCGTGGTGTTGACAAATGTTCTTTTCTCACACTCATGTATGGCTGGAAGTCATCGACACCAACGACTGTGTACCTTTACTACAGTTTAATTTGGACGTACACACTCGACAGCACAGATAGTGACAAATCACAGGTTGGCATAATACATCATGGTACAGTGGATAAATGGTCTTGCAATGTTACATGGGCACTCATGTAGAATAATAGTATAATGGACTGTCAGTAGCCAAGCACTCAGTATTGCCCATATATATATCATCTGAGTTTACTGACAAAGCACGTCAGATTATAAACAATGTCCAAGATGGCTTCTAGACCTAACCTCGTCTAGCGAAGATTCCTTAACATAATGTCTAGCACAGATTTTTCCATATACTCATATTGAACCGCTAGCAATGGGTTCTCATGTGTAGCAGTGATCTCTGGACTAATCAAGCGATAATACGGGCATCCCTTTTCTCTTCTTGAAAGTCACTAAATGTTTGGTTACAAGATGGCTTCTCTCGTGAGCTGTCACTCACGTTTGGATACAGATAATGAATCTGTCTTAAAGTTAGTCATTCATTAAATGTTTCATTGCTCTGTAGATTCTATCATGATACAATTGACTGCATTCTACAGGATATAGTGCTGCTAGGAATCAGAGTAGTTTTTCATCTAGTTAAATGTATCCTCTCAGACGTACAAATCGTACCTATCAAAAACGGTGGCTTCGTACGAGAGTTCAAAAGAGTATCTTTTGTTACCTTGGTATCAGAAATATGATTCTGCCATTCCTTGGCAATAAGAATAAACACTGGGGTAAAGCATACACGATAGGTCTAGACGACTATCACTTTCCCCATAAATATAGAGATCACTTTTTCCGGCGACAAGCCGACATAGAAAAACACAGCCCCCATCATCAGGGCGAAGCCAAAAAACCCCTCTAGCGACACATCCGCCGAACAGCCTTTGACCTCTCTAGAGACAAAAGAACATATAGTTCGACTTAGATATGTAAAGATATACAGATATAAGACAGACTCGTCCTACTCAGACAAACAATACACATAAATTCAGGCCATAGATATTCTGAAGCAAGAACAATCTATTACTACCCAAACAAAGAATAAATCGCAGTAAAACTGGATTCATCCGCGGAGTTCGATCGAAAGAGACGACACAACTTTCAAGGGAAGTAACTCAATAATGACTTTTCCTTAAGCACTAACAAGTATCTATTTTGTTTACAAAATATTTGCGAACATAACAAGTATACCAATGTATAATATTGTAAGATATCAAAGACTGCACGTAACAATAACACTGAAAATTGTGGAAGGAGACATGTAGTAATGGCCACGCTCCAGGTCAGGTCGACTCCTAAAAAAGAGGAGGAACCACCAAAAACAATGTCTCGTAAACAGTGGAGAAAGGCACAGGCTGAAGATAGGTCACTGAAGCCGTGTTTTGAAAAACTCCAAAAACTCCATACCCCTCCAAGGAAAGGAGATTTCTATTTGGATGATGGACTGCTTTGCAGGGCGGATAAAGCAGGAATATCCGGGTGTGAACAGGTAGTAGTGCCATCGAAATATAGGGCACAAATTATGAGACAAACACATGTTCTAGATGGTGAACACCAGAAGATGGGCACCACATGCCAAAGAACATCTGTTGGATATTTCTGGCCCGGAGAAATTGATGACATAAGAAAATTTGTCGAAGACTGCGAACAATGCAGCGAGAAAAATTCCACAGGGTGGAAAAATAATCACCAAATGCAAAAGAAGCATTATGGCAAACCGGGACCAGAACCTAAAGAGGGAACACCCACACGTGGGAAAAGGAACCAGGACCTAGAAACGCCGCGGGGCAAAATTAGGCCTGGAAAGAAAAATAATTATAATAAAGTGGACGAAGGGGAATGGGAACCCCCGTTTCACAGACAGTCTTCGCTAAAATGTTTTACCATGGCTACTATGCAGCGAGTACAAAGAACTGTTATACCCCAGAATAAGCCGACGATCCCTCGGTCGGACTTATGTAAACGGGAGGAAGAAAAAAGAGAGCGAAGTTCTCTCAATTTGAATTTGAACCTGAGGGGAGACAGCCCCAGGAAACAAATTGGTAGCGGTAGATTCTTGTGTGGGGACACAAGAAAGAAACGTCTGCAAAACAAAGCTTCCAACGTAAAGGACCTGACAAGTGCTATGAATACTATGTCAGAAAAATTAAAAGTCTATATGTAACTTTGCTAAGGACCTGGACAGATGAGAAGGCAGAGGAGACTGTTACCTCATCATACAAATATGTGAACGAACTGACCACTCGTTTAAAAACCAGTTGGAAACTGGCAAATGAAAATTTGAGACAAGCCAGGAAAAAGCATGCTGCTTATTATAATAAAAAAGCGAAGGATCGAGAACTTGCTGTAGGGGAGAAGGTACTTCTTCTATTGCCAGGCAGCAACAATAAACTTCAGATCGGATGGCAAGGGCCATATACAGTTCTGGAAAAGGTATCCAGAACCAATTATAAGATAGACAAAAAGGGAAAAGAGAAAGTCTATCATGTGAACCTTTTGAAGAAATATCGGGACAGACAAATCCAGGAGGGATCACATTTAATGGCCTTGGCTATAGCAACCGAGATGAAGAATGAACCTGTCTCCTCGGTTAAATATCCACTGAAAACCAGTGAAACGCTTGCACAGGTGAAAATTAGTAATCACCTGACAAAAGGACAGAAGGAGAAGGTTCAACAGGTCCTTGAGAAACATACAGATGTGCTAACTGATAGACCGGGGCACACAAATTTGCTGTCATATGATATGAAACTACTAGACCCAGCACCCATCTGTATGAGGCCTTATTCTATTCCGTTCGCTAAGGAAAAAGCTTTGAAAGAGGAGATTGATTATCTGTTAAAAGAAGGGATTATTTCTCACAGTGAGTCTCCTTACAGTTCCTGTGTGGTTCTGTTGCGGAAACCATCAGGAGAACATAGACTGTGCATAGATTACAGGAAACTTGATGCTGTCACAGAAGGTCAGGTGGATCCATTACCTGATACTACTCAACTTTTTGCCAGGATGAACAAGGCAAAATATTTTTCTAAGGTGGATCTTAGCAAAGGCTATTACCAGATTCCAGTAAAGCCTGAGGTTCGACCTTATTTGGCATTTAGCACCTCGGAAGGTCATTATGAGTTCAACATGTTACCATTTGGTTTGAAAAATGCCCCGAGTGTGTTTTCTAGGATGATGCGAAAATTGCTGGATCCCCTGAAAAATCCATGTATTTCGAATTTTATGGATGATATCCTCATTGCTACGGAAACATTTGAGGAACACGTTACCTCTTTGAATATGCTGTTTGATAGACTCAGAGAGGCTAACTTAACCGCTAGGCCAACCAAATGCTGTATTGGTTGTAAAGAGTTGGAATTCTTGGGACATACAGTACATCAGGGTAGCATGACCCCTGATCCCAAGAATCTGGAAAAACTAAAAAGAGCACCTAGACCACAAATAAACAAAAGATGTGCGATCTTTCGTGTCTCTGTGTGGTTTTTACCAAAAATATATCAAACATTTTAACTCTATATGTGCTGCTTTGACCGATTTAACTCGCAAAGGTCAACCTGATACTATAATTTGGACAGCACAGTGTGAATTGGCTTACCAGGAGTTAAAAGAGAAGCTTACAAGCAGGCCAGTGTTGCAATTGCCTGACTTGACTAAAGAATTTATTGTGAGAAGTGACGCAAGCAATGTAGGCCTGGGCGCTACATTATTGCAAAGGTCTTCCTCACAAGATGGGGAATTGAACCCAGTCGCTTATGCTAGCCGCAAATTGAACAAGGCGGAAAAAAATTACTCAACCAGTGAAAAAGAATGTCTCGCTTTAATATGGGCTATAAAGAAATTCCAGATTTATTTATATGGTCGGACATTTGTGGTCCAAACGGACCATTCTCCCCTCGTGTTCTTGTCACAGGCCAAGCACGAAAATTCTAGATTATTGAGATGGTCTCTCTTGTTGCAACCATACTCATTTTTAATAGAATACATTCCCGGCCCTTTGAACGTTGGCGCAGACTTTCTGAGCAGACATCCTTATGATGAAGATCAGAAAAACGAGTAAGATTTCATGAGCTATGTTATCTCGCATACTATAACCTGCAAATGACTGCATGTTTTAGGATGGGAGGTGTGTAGCAAAATATGCGAGAATAAACGCTCAATTCAGTACGATTTGGGCATAAAACGATAATAAATACATTAGCCCGCATGTGTCTGACGGTTGGCATCTTCGAAGCCAGCAGCGCTGCCTTTTGCACAGTGCTAAGCCTATAGAACGATTTCACGGAAAAAGTCTGACACGCTTTAGTTTCGTTTTCGAGAAACACTACTAATATTTAACTTTGCCCAATCTGCTGATTACACTTTGTAGTCTAGCCTTACAATTAACTATTGGCGGAAGAGTGCCGCAATATAGCTATCTGAAGTAACACTTTCTGTCAACTTTGTAGCAAAATTAGTAGGAATCCTTACATTTTTGGTAATATTACACGATACAATGCTAACTAGTAACGCAAATCTTAAACCCGCCCCGTCTACCCCGCTTCGATGACACAGTCTGCAACGCATATATTCACACTGCGAAAAAGCCAGCCAAGGCATAACCACGCAGACAGTTTTATTTCCTCTTCGTGGTAGCATTTCTGATGTAACTAAAACAAGTAGTTATTGGAAAAAATACATGCTCGCAAGATGAAGGGGGGAAAAGATGGCGGACTTGTGTAAAATTTTATTTGACGATGGACGATGAAATAAATTGGAAATTTTAAACCATTAGGAAGTTCCCCATAAGAATTATATGGTAGTATGACGTAAAGTTAGCTGTGTAAGAATGTACTTTAAAATATATGATATTCCCAGTATTAGAGAAGTTATTGAAGAAATACTAATATCTAAGAACACACGACCAGACACACTGGCGTTCCTGCTCATGTTTTTTTGGTAACGTTAGGGGGACGCGAGCTGGAAAAAGAGGCAGGGAGGTACATTCAAATTAGCTTGAGGTGAACAGAGTATGAATGGGAAAGGGAAACGGTAGGAGAAATGTAATCCTAAACGTAATATCTTTTGTATTTGGCATGACTAGAGCAGACTAGCCAATCGACCACCAGTTATTCAAAATTATTTTGGGTTTTTCATTCAAACTGCATTTGAATTCAAGTAGTAGAACGTTACGATTGGCTAGTGCTGGTAGATATTAGTAAAGGCTTTGATTTTTCATTGCCAGTTGAACTAAAATTTGTATACAGATACGCTGAAAAACAGCTGTGTTAATTTTAAACTTAAATAAAGAATAAATTCACAGTCTGTGCAGTTTGGAGGAAGCTGAGGCCATTTCTTCACAAAATCAGCGTCATTTGTTTATATATTTCTTGATTGTGGTAAGAATATTTTATGAAATTTAATATGTTTGGTCCAACTACAAAGTTAGATACTGATATTGGGGAAAAAGTGAAGGACATGTCGGAAGCAGACATTGTTGAGTCCACACATTAAACGGTATCTGACTGATGTATGTTGTTATAATTATGTTGACATATTATTGTATTAAAATAGTTTAGCAAGCCTCTGTGTTCAGTGAACACTGTTTAACATGCCTGAAGCAAATATAAGTGTAAAGAAAAGAAGAGAAGATCATATCACAGGAAATGTGGTTACTCCACATTATTGTATGGAGGAAAAGTATGTGAACGTACAGTGGCGTATCTACTATAAGAACTTGAGGTGTGGTTACAACCAGGTGGGAGTCCTGTACAATTCGGGGCGAGTGTATTTGTAAGGCACGCGAGGCTGACCCCATACCCACGTAGGGAATTAAGTGTTAGAATAAATGATCAGAGATAAAAGGCCAGGGTGTCCTTCTGTTGCAGAGGGTCTATGTTCCTGTTGCCGGCTGGTGACAGGAAACCTGTTGAGTGCTTATAAACGCCAACCAGTCTTCAACCAGACTTATATGCTGTTGAATATCCATTAGGAGCTTTGGCGATTGTTGAACTTGAAATTTCTGCAACTACCCATCGTATTATCTTACAACAAGGACTCTCAGGTGAAGAGTAAAACCTCTGGGACATCTCTGACATTTTCTTGTGTTTTAAAATATTACACAGGAATTTTATGGGGGTATGAGGAACTACAGCCCTCATATACAGTGACTCTCCCGGTAGATAACTAAAGTGAACTCTGTAATATTTCATCCAGGAAGGACATTTATAAATTAGATAACTAAAGTGAACTAATTTAATATTCCATACAGGAAGAACATTTATAATACATAATAACTTTTAGTTATTGGGCAGATTGTCCCAACAGTTTTAATTGTTCCTTTTCTGTAAACTATCTTGTCCTTATTTTCAAAGACCTGTCCACAATCTATGAATGGACAGGCAAAATACATTGTAAATATTCGTTCAAAGAAAAACTTAACTGCTAGTTATTAACTTCTTTAATAGAAACTTAAAGTGTTTGATTGTTGTGTACCATCATTCATTTCTTCCCTAGACACTAGGTACACCATACACTAGAGCCAGAAGAATGACCGTGTGAGACCTAGGGAGGTAGCGTTAGGTTCTCTGCACATAATTCATCATCATCATCTATAGAGTCAGAGACCTACATTTGCTTGACCTCACACGGTTATAGCAGACACCTTTTCATTCTTTTTAGGATACCGTCATAACCTCCGCAGCAAAATCAACTTTTCTACAATCATCATCATCATCATCATTATTCATCATCATCATCATTCATCATTCATCATCATTCATCATCATCATTCATCATTCATCATCATTCATCATCATTATCATCATCAACATCATCATCATCATCATCATCATCATCATCATCATCATCCGCATTATCATCGTCATCATCATTATTATTCATCATCATCATCACTCATCATCATTCATCATCATCATCACTCATCATTATTCATCATCATCATCATCATTCATCATCATTCATCATCATCCATCATCATTCATCATCATCCTTTCCTTTGCCCTCCTTACGGAGCATGGAGCCACCGCTGTAGCTGTCCCCTAGCAGGAAGCCTAGAACAATCATTCACATGCTCTTACAGCCTGGTTACTGTAGCTATTTGTTCTACATCAAGAGGTTTCCAACCCCATCTACAACCCCATATTAGTCGTCGTGTACGACACCCTTGAGGTGTGCGGTAGTCTTTTTTTTTTTTCGTCCGAGACCCCACGGGGCGTGGAACCAATACATCGAACATCAACCCTACCTAGTCATTGGTGTGGAATTTTGTAGAGCCAGCTCATCTACATGTTCGTTATTGGCAACCCGTTGTCGCTTCTTCCTCCCCGTCAGCCAGCTACAGGACACTGTCCACAGAATGCCTAGGGCACTTAGGATCAGAAGAAAGACGGCAAAGGTGTTTGTGTTGATTTTCAGCTCCTCCTGGTCTTCCATTCATCCTGGCTAAGAGAGATGTCACTGTGTTAAAAATAAAACAAGTTTAGGAGGGAGAAAAATAGAAGAAGATGAGGAAAGCAAGAAAATAAGATCCTGATGAAAGAATAGACATGCGGGAACAGGCAAGGAAGAAGAGAGGGGAAACATATGTCAACACGAAAGTGAGAAGAAACATGAGGGAAAAGGAAAAGGAGAAGAGACATGTGGGAACAAGAGAGATGGGAACAGGCAAGAGAGAGGAGATATGTGTAAACATAAAAGTGAGAAAAAACATGTGGGAACAGGAAAGCGAGAAGAGACATGTGGGAAAAAGGAAAGTGAGAAGAGACATGTGGAGACAGGAAAGTGAGAAGAGACATGTAAGAACAGACATGGGAGAAGACATATGTGGAAATGTGCAAGAGAGAAGAGATATTTAAAAGGAAAGTGAGAAGAGACATGCTGGAACAGACATGGGACAAGAGTCATGTGGAAATAGGCAAGGGAGAAGAGATGTATGGGAACAGTAATGTGAGAAGAGACAAGTGAGAACAGGAAAGGAAATGAGATATGTAGAAAAAGGCAAGGCAGAAGAAACATGTGGGAACAGGAAAGCGAGAAGAGACATATGGGAAAAGGAAAGTGAGAAGATACATGTGGGAACAGGAAATTGAAAAGAGACATGTGGGAAAAGGGAAGTGAGAAGAGACATGTGGGAACATGAAAGAGAGAAGAGACATGTGAGAACAGGAAAGTGAGAAGAGACATGTGAGAACAGACATGGGAGCAGAGATATGTGGAAATGTGCAAGAGAGAAGAGATATTTAAAAGGAAAGTGAGAAGAGACATGCGGGAACAGACATGGGAGAAGAGACATGTGGAAATAGGCAAGGGAGAAGAGATATATGGGAACAGGAACGTGAGAAGAGACATGTGAGAACAGGAAAGGAAATGAGATATATGGAAATAGGCAAGGGAGAAAAAGCATGTGGGTACAGGAAAGTGAGAAGAGACATGTGGGAACAGGTAAGGAGAAGAGGCATTTGGGAACAGGCATGGGAGAAGAGACACGTGGGAATATATAAACAAGAACAAACAAATTGGACATGAACAGAAAAGATAACCAAGCGTGGAATGTATTTCTTTAAATAGGATTGTTGCTTCATTCTGGCGAGGCTCACATCGTTCAACTGAAACACAAGTTCCTTCTATTATTCTAGGAATTATGTCCAAATATACATGGTGAGAGACAAGTCCCTTCCTATTTGTTATCTCTTTACTTCTGTCAAAATAACTTGTATGAAACAAACATCATCCTTAAGACATTTAACTGCTACTTTACCACATAAATGATATGTCACATTAGCTTTATTGTCAGCGGGAGATCCGGTCTGATCAGCACATTATTTGACTGCGGGCAATAATTTCCACTGTCTCTTGTAACCTCAGATTACTAGATATTTCGGACTTTTTAAAAATAATTTCTGGAAATTAATAAATAACTAATAAAACGTTTTACTCAAATGAAAATTATGACTCATTGTTTAGATATTTGTTTACTGTGTTTCTTAACCTTAAGTCCCGTATCCCTTCGCAGCATCTTAAGAAGTCCCGTACCCCTTTAGAGCACCTTAAGAAGCCCCGCGCCTCTTTACAGCATCTTACGACGTCCCGCAGCCCTTTACAGTACCTTAAGAAGTCCCGTACCCCTTTACATCATCTAAAGAAGTCCCGCACACCTTTACAGCATCTAAAGAAGTCCCGCACACCTTTACAGCATCTTAAGAAATCCCGCACACCTTTAAAGCATCTAAAGAAGTCCTGCACACCTTTAAAGCATCTAAAGAAGTCCTGCACACCTTTAAAGCATCTGAAGAAGTCCTGCACACCTTTAAAGCATCTAAAGAAGTCCTGCACAACTTTAAAGCATCTAAAGAAACGTCGCACCCCTTTACATCATCTTAAGAAACCTTGCACCCCTTTACATCATCTTAAGAAACCTCGCACCACTTTACAGCATCTTAAGAGACCTCGCACCCCTTTAAAGCTTCTAAGAAACCCCGCATACCTTTACAGCATCTAAAGAAGCCTCACACGCCTTTAACTTCTATCTCGAACAACATGCGAAAAACAGATACAGGTTTAATGTGAGAAAATGTTATTTACAGAATGTGACTAAGGTTCCGTATCTAATTCACGTTGTCAAATATTTTATTTTGTACAAATATATTTGAGTACTGTTTATTAAATAATGTTTATGATGATTCGAGGTCTAAAATTTCTGACATGCCTCGCGCAATCTTATCCCCAGGGTGTGTGTGTGCACCCCTGGTTAAGAAGAATGGTTTAATGTATATCCAATTTATATAAGGGAGGATACACAAGTTTAAAAATAGGAAGTAACTTTTGAATCACTCTGTATATAGCCATGCAGTT
Source organism: Oreohelix idahoensis (assembly GCA_024509875.1). Classification (NCBI taxonomy): domain Eukaryota; kingdom Metazoa; phylum Mollusca; class Gastropoda; order Stylommatophora; family Oreohelicidae; genus Oreohelix; species Oreohelix idahoensis. The sequence goes on from JAMPIV010016181.1 coordinate 81,441, forward strand.
TGGGTTAGCAGGCAAAAAAAAAACAAAAAACTTACTGAATGTGCGAACTAACAGACGAGAGACAACATACTGAAAGACAGGGAGAAGATAAAATATTAGATCCAGGAAAACTGCACTGGAATTCTCAATCGAAAACGAATTTTATCATTAAGTTAGCCTGGTGACTGGAATGACAACAGCCCTCTTAACAAATTCTAAAAGAAAAACCATTCATGTTCTCTGCGAACTCTTCTCAAATAATCCTACATATTTCTTTCTTAGCCGTCTGTATTTACATTAACTAGTAAAACTAAATCGGGAAACATCAAGCTGCTTAAAAAAAAACTAGAAATGGAACAAATATTGATCGCATGTAGTTATGTCTATGGTGCTAAATTAGTAGCAGTTTTCAGAGGTTTGAAAAATTGTTACTTTAGTGATAAATTGAAGCGATGAAATAGTTGTCTTGAGTGTTATTTTGGCTGCCCACTATATTTCGATCGAAACATTATAATGTAAACTACAAGGTGATTAAATACGAGGGGCGTTCAGAAAGTAATGCACCACATCGTTTTTCGCAGGAGCTGTTTATTCAAAAAGCATGAAATTTATACACAATATACATGGATATGTCATGTAAACATTGGTATTATTCAACATAATCCCCATCAACTTGTACGGCTTTATGCCAGCGCGAAACAAATGCATGTATTCCTAGTAAATTAATATGAAACAAATATAAAGGTATGTTATCAGGCACTCGCAGGAAATAAAGAAGTAGAACACCAGACAACAGAAAAACAACAGACATGGCGGCCACTCATGTCTGTTGTTTTTCTGTTGTCTGGTGTTCTACTTCTTTATTTCCTGCGAGTGCCTGATAACATACCTTTATATTTGTTTCAAATTAATTTACTGTTTACAGGCCTCGGGTTTCCTCCCTTATGTGTAATACAGTACATGTATTCCTAGCCCGTACCATATTTTGTCTTGATCATGTAGCCATTTCTTCGCTGCTTGAATCACTCCTTCATCATCTTCAAACCTTGTCCCACGGAGTGCATCATTAAGTGGATCAAATAGATGAAAATCAGAGGGTGCCAAATCGGGACTATAGGGTGGATGGGGTAGTACAGTCCAACCCAATTTTGTGATTGCTTCCCGTGTTGCCAGACTTGTGTGAGGGCGCGCATTGTCGTGAAGGAGAAGCAGGTCTGCTAGATTCGTGTGCGTCCGAACTCTGCGAAAACGTTGATTGAGTTTTTTCAATGTCTTAATGTAAGCTTGTGAATTGATTGTCTCTCCTCTTTGCATAACGTCCACAAGAATCACACCTTCAATGTCCCAAAAGACAGTGATCATGACCTTTCCAGCTGAAGGAATTGTCTTGAATTTCTTTCTTCATGGTGATTGCAGATGATGCCACTCCATTGACTGTCTTTTTGTCTCTGGTTCAAAATGATGTGCCCAGGTTTCGTCACCTGTAACGATCTTAGCCAAAATGTTCTCTCCATCAGCATTGAAACGCTCCAACAATTCAGAAGAAATTGCTTTCCTTTGCAATCGTCGGTCATTTGTGAGACTTCGAGGAACCCATCTTGCGCAAACTTTAGAAAATCCGAGAGTTTTTATAACTGCATTTGCACTACCAATGCTGACTGACAGCTGTAAGGCCAATTGTTGAGTAGTGATTCGCCTATCAGTAAGAATAATGCCCTCAGCGCATTTCAACATTTCTGCGTTGGTGGCTGGGACAGGACGTCCACAGCGTGGCCGATCAAGCAGCTCCGTATCTCCACTTCCTGATTCTTTGATTCTCTGAACCCAGCGACTGACTGTACTCCTGTCGACTGCAAAACTTCCATACACATCACATAGATGCTTGTGAATGTTCACAACAGTTTCCTTCTCTGCAACGAGAAATTCTATCACAATTCGCTGCTTATAACGCAAGTTGCTAACACACTCCATTTCAATGGTTTAGGGCAGCCGTATTATTTGGCCGGTTGCGGTGCAATTTGGTGCACACAATTGGCACATGCCATATTTGAAGTGTGCAAAATTTCATGCTTCTATCTTCATTATTAGCTGAGAAAACCGATGTGGTGCATTACTTTCTGAACGCGTAACTTCTTATTTTCAAATTGTTATATTGTTGCAGCGCTGAAAAGTCAGAATAATGCCGACCTGAATGACCTGAAAATAACACTCCACAAACTATGCCAGCAGTTCAATAGAGTTGGGACACAGCAGATCCCATCTCACTGCAACATCCCCGGAAATGAAGTAGCTGACAGATTGGCAAAGGAAGGTGGAAAGCTACCTCAACTTGACACAAGCATAACTTATGAAGAGGCCAAGAGGTTTATCAAGAGCAGATACAGGAGCAAGTGGGAAACAGAGCACCCAGACCATCCCCAAAAAAAACATATACATATTACCAGCTATGCAGAAGTGAACAAGTGGTAATCTTCAGACTTCACACAGGCCGCAACAGATTAAGATACAATCAACAAGCTGAAGATAGGAACTTCTGATGAGTACAACTGTGGCAATATCAATGGTTTGTTGAGGTTAGAGAGATTTCCAAACGTTGAGAGACATTACATCTTACAAGTTCTCGCTATACGTACAACGGTTTTAATCAATAAGTCCCTCGTCTTGGAGATAATCAACACGGCGTAACATACATCTACATTGGACAGTCAGTGCATGCCATCGCATACTCATACACTGGAGGACATTTGAAAGACCCATAGACCGTATAGATTGACATCAATGTGGTAACACTTAATATTTCACATGATTTTACAATTTACATATTTAATTAACTATATTTTTACATTTCAAATGTGTGTGAATTGTCTTTCGCCATCATGCGTTTTACTTTCTTCTAACCCTATAAGCGTATATATTTAACTAATAACCCGTACATCCGCTTTCATCATTATCTAGTTCGTTAATATATCACCCGTGCTGTCTGTGTATCGTGCCGTCGTCCTCCCTACCCTCCTCTACGCCAGCGAGAGTTCGACGGTTTATGCTAGACATGCTCGAAAATTAAATCACTTCCATACAACCTGCCTGCGTCGCGTGCTACACATTCGATGGCAGGATAAGATTCCAGTTACCGAGGTTCTATCAAGAGCAAATATGCCCAGTGTCTATACACTGATTCAGAAAGTGCAGCTACGATGGACCGGACATCTGGTTCGTATGCCAAATGAACGCCTCCCAAAGAGGCTGCTGTATGGCGAGTTGAGGGAGGGAAAGCGTACTCGAGGACGACCAAAGAAGCGCTTCAAAGACAGCCTGAGGGAGTCACTGAAGAGCTGCCAGATTAATATAACCACATGGGAGCATCTGGCACAGGATGGATCGCACCGCCTGGAAAGGCGCTATAAAAACGGGTGTTGCAGTCAGCGAGGCCAAAAGCCCGTAGCCCGAAAGTCAAGCGTGGATGTGCAGCCTGTATTGTCTTCGGGCCTTGCATGTCGGTCATGCTATAGAACTTTTCTTGCCCGCATTGGCCTGATTAGCCATATGCGCATCCACTAAACATCATAGAAAGAACTGTAATACGAGAGATGTCGATGGTCCACATCGAATACGATGGACAAATCATCATCGTCATATATATATATATATATATATATATATATATATATATATATATATATATATATATATATATATATATATATATATATATATATATACACACACACACACATACACACACAACGTGTTCCTTTGACTGGCAGTAACAGTTTAATGACAATCATAAAGTTGGGTGGGTGCTAATTTATATGGATATTCAGTCACCGGTAGACTGCTAATTTTTAGATACCATAACTTATTTTTTTTTAAATTATCTCCCTTTGAAGGTTCTGAAATATATTGAATAGGAGAGACCACACATGCAGCATATGATTCAAGAAGCAACGCTGCACCCATGGCAGACGCATTGAGACTTCATGTCAGGGAAATATAGTTCAGAAGCAGTGAGACTTCATCTCAGTGAAATATAGTTCAGAAGCAGTGAGACTTCATCTCAGGGAAATAGAGTTCAGAAGCATTGAGACTTCATCTCAGGGGAATATAGTTCAGAAGCATTGAGACTTCATCTCAGGGAAATGGAGTTCAGAAGCTGTGACATATCATGATAATAGCTTTCATATATCTATTTCATTTTCTACATTTTCCTTTCACCTGGCTTTCACCTATGCACGGTTTGATAACATAAAACCCCTCCTACACTCAGAGATCTGTCTCTTTTTCTTAAATTAGCACGTCTATTTTATTTCCTGTTCTTTATTTCCTTAGGAATGTTTACCAACAGACCTATTTAGCTAACGTTGAGCCAGTTACCTGTAATTATAAAGCCAGCGATTGGAAATCGTCGTAATAGGATCACACAGGGAGAGATGGAACGCGTAGAAAGAGGCGACTATTTCAAAAGAGTCGTAATTTTGGCTCAGGGGAAGATAAGCTAATGTAGTTGAAACGTATTTTTCGTTAGACAGTGATCAGGGGAAATAATTTGAATAGAAGGAGTAGATAATTTGGAACCAAGGGCAGATAATAACAGTTACTCCATCTGAATCCGTTCGTTTGGAAGGTAATTAAACACGGTGAGAATCGCCAGATCAAAGGACGGGTTTCGCTCGATTGCCAGAATCTGCAAGCGGTAAAAGCGTTAATTTTCCCTCTGATTCGCAGATCGACCGAGGAAAAGCCCGAAATCTGAGCGAAGGCGTTAAAAGTAACAAGTCTGAGCGAAGTTCGGCAAATTTAATATATATATCTCTGCCTTTAAACTCAGTTTATCCAGTATCTGAAGAATTTCAGAGAACATCTAGATTCGAATTCTAAGATCTCTTATAACAGTGGAATTACTTAGTTTTTCGATTGGAGATCGTTTATTTCTATGTTTGTGATAAATACTATACTAGAAGTTTGAGTGATTAATTCTTAAGTCCGTATTTTATTTCACTAAGATTTTTCTGGGTAGAGTGGTTTAACTGTTGAGTCCGTCAATTATATTCCACTAGGATTTTATTGTGTGTTAATTGACTAGCGAACTAAATATAATCTATAGCTAAATTGTTCCGGCTGTAGCGTTAGTCTAACTAACTGATTTAACCAGTAAAAGATATTTAATCGACTGGTAAATGCACTATTCATTATGAGTACTGACGAAATATATATTTATTTCTAATTCATGATGAATAAAAATATAAATGACTAGCGCTTATTTTACGGAGACGTTTATTAAACGATTCAATATGAGATACACGTGTAGTTCTATTCAAAGTTAAATAACTTATTGTATGAATATATTATATTTTACGCGGGTTAAGGATAGGATTGAGAATTACTATATTATGGTTAAGTATTTGTATTTTTTTCTCCTTTACACAGTATTGGGTCAAACCCAAAATCTACCAGCGGTTTCCATATAAATCTGAGGATAACCTTACAAACGAGCATTTTTACTTAGTATCTGGGTCTTCAAAGTAAACCTGTCTGGCTTCGGGTTTACACCCAGAAAGAGACAGAGTACCAACCCAAAGATCATTAAGAATAAATTTTGTAACTGGGCCTATAGATCCAGATTTCTTTTCCCATTTTTTCATAGACATTCAGCCAGAGGTGGCAACAAAATCAAACATTTGACATAATCAAACTTGTGACCTTTTTCCGACTATCGACCATTTGTGGTGTGACAAGGCATTTTTGTACTGCGAGAAGTTACCGACCTGGCATTCCTATGTACTGGAAATCTCAAGCTATTGACACTGTGAGCACTGTTAAATTTCTTACCTGGTCTAATTAATGTGACATAAACAGAAGTCCTAAATAAAAGTAACAAAGTGAACGTTTCCCGGAGAAGTGGATTTAATCTGCCTTTGAGGAGCTGAGGTTCTCTTTGCCAAAATAACACTGGATTTGCTGTGTGCGTGTGTCCTAAAAATTGTTGCAGAAGGTACAAACCAAGTATTAGGTAAGAACGAATGCACGTGGCCACGGTTGTCTGAGAAGAGAGGAAGGATGAATGAATAATTCTCATATATATATCTTGTAGAATCCAGGTACGCACGTTGTTATTTTTTTTAGTAAGTTTTGCTAATGCTGTCCCTTTTCAGAATAGATTAACGTATAAACTCTGTTCTTTACTGTAGAGGGAAATCCTAGACCATAGCATATAAATCTTTGACTCTTTGGGGGTTAATAACTTTCTTCTAACGGGATCTTGTCTCAACAGAGGGAGGTAGGATTACACCTATGAGTCTATTTCTTTATTAATTTCATTAACCTATGTTTATTTGTATTTGATTGATATTCATAACATTGCTGTTGTAGAGTTTCTTTATAGTAAATAAAATTTACATAAAAACTTTATTTACATGTGTTGGTCAGCTTGTCCCAAAATATCCCTATTCCATAAATATAATTTGTCACGTCTGTGCGTCTAACTGTCGTCACTTATGTGTGTGTGTATGTGAGTGGTTGATATACAGTATATATATTAATATATATTTAGGTATACTGTCTGACTAACAAAGTTCTGTTGTAGAGATAGGTTGAACGAGAGGATCTTCTCGAGTCCAGGGATAGACTCTACCTACTTTTTCCACCATTTCACTCGTGAAAATCAGTTTCTTATCTTATCTCTCACTGAGTCACCACCTGTCTAGTTCTATTCAGAAGGGACCAAACTATGTCTTAGTTCCCCTATCGAAAATCTATGACAGAAGCATTGAGACTTCATGTCAGGGGAATAGAGTTCAGAAGCATTGAGACTTCATGACAGGGGAATAGAGTTCAGTAGCACTGTGAACACGGGGAGAGTTAAACCGGCAGCCAGCTACAGAATTGACTGTACTTCTATCTCCAAGCAGGTAAGTGCTTACGTATAGAGACGAACAAACCAAACGTCACTAAGGCCATACTGTGTTTAATGATGAACTGATATATAATTTACTAGATTTCCCGCTTGGATATATATATATATATATATATATATATATATATATATGTGTTGGTATATATATTATATATATATATATGTAAACTGTCGTATATATATGTATATATGAGTGGTTATATATACAGTATATATATATATATATTTTTTACTTTACAAAGTATTTTCTATATAGTAAATATCAATCAGCAAATTTAATTTGCTGAATATAGATATCTTACGTAGTGTATCAGAAGGGATTTATTTTTATAAATTGACCAAATGTAGTCCATTAAATTTCAGATTTGTGTTCTTGTGTGTGTAATTTAAAGAATATTTAACATTTAAACAGGTGGGGAGCTAATTAGCGAGGTGCATTCAATTCACTTAATAATAGAGACACCATTGGAGCATAGGATAGGTCTAGCGATAAAGTGACTTACTTCACAGCTGTCGTCTACAGCTACTATCTAGAAGTGTGCAGTTATCTACCTGACTTGTCCAGTACCATCCCTACATCTAGTTACAAGTTCTCTTTTCCGATTCTGGGAACTAATTATCTAACAGCATATCGCCACAAAAGTGAATAAGAAGTTCCTTCGTTCTAATATATGGAAAAATACTATTTGCTTTACCACAATATGTTCAGCACTTCTCTCTCTCTCTCTCCCCTCCACCCCCCGCTTTTTTTTCTATACTACTTGCATTATTGGTAACGTTCTGCTCCTTTAACTAAGTGTCCCACCAAACTTTGAAACTTATCACGGCGCAGTTACTGACTACTTACTTAGACGTTCCTCTTCTACCGTGAGGTGTAGAGGTTTGTAAGAGAGAGCGCCATACTATTCTATCGGCTCTTCCTCCTGGCTTGGATCCATTCTAGTTCTCGGTCCTTCAAAGATGTCTAATGTTGTCCTTCCAGCGGACTATGGGTCGTCCTGGAGGTCTGGATCCCTGGCTCTTAGTTTCCCATGCTTGCCGTGGTAGCCGATCTTCGCAGTTACGGTTTGGAAACTAAATTGTGCACCTATTGAAATAATGCACATTTTTTCACATAATAATAATAACGGATGTTTGATTTTGGACACAATTTAAGTTGCTTTCTTTGCTAATGCACAGTCAGTAATTGCAGCGTTGGAAAGCCAAAATAATACAGACCTGGATGACCTCAGAATAATGCTCCACAAACTATGTCAACGATTCAAAAGTGTTATGATCAAATGGATCCTATCTTAATTGTAACATCAACGGCAATGATGAGGCTGAAAGACTGGCAAAGGAAGGTGGAAATCTACCTCAGCCTGATGCAAGCATACCTTTCAAGGAGGCAAAGAGTTTTATCAGAATCAGATACAGAAACAAATGGGATGTAGAGCATCCAGGTCATGCACAAAATGATGCATACTATCAGCTCAACAGAAGAGAACAAGTGGTAATCTTCAGACTCCGCACTGGCCACAACAGATTGAGATACCATCTATTCAACAAGCTAAAGATAGGAACTACCGATCAGTGTGAATGTGGCACTGAACTGCTGAACATTTGCTTCAAAGTTGTCCAACGTATGCGGAATAGAGAAATCGCATATGTCCTTCACCAGTACCATTCGTGGAAAAGCTTTTTTTTGGTTTGGTTTGATTTTTAAGGACTATCTTCATTGCACACGGACAACGTTATCACTGCTCCGATCTCCTCCCTTAGATCACACAAGGAGGATCTCAGCGCAGTGCACGAACTCCGTAGCACCGGCGAAAATCCCAAAGTGTGTATATAATGTATAGGAATCACACATTCTATAAATATTTTTTGTGGTGGGTAGGTTTCCTAATTTTTAAATTTTGCCAGGGCAGCGGCCTGATAAACCTACTCTTTACGATTTCCATCTGCCGTGGGATTTTTAATGTGCGCAACTTGCACACGGGACCTCCGAGAAGGCTAGGCATCCGATCTCACTACCCATGAGACCAGGGGGGGGGGGGAGTATATGACGTAATTGGGACCACTGATTCTGAAAAAAATATTTCAATAAATTATAATCCCTCAACTGGGATTTGAACCCGCTACCTCTTGAATACGAGGCGGACACCATACCTCTGACCCACTCTGACCCCCTGGAAAAGTTCTATGAAGATTTAAATAGCCTCAAGCTGACTACTGCTTTCTTTGAAAACTTTCAAGTGGACGTCTGAGAGTGTACGAAGAAGAAGAAGAAGAAAAAGAAGAAGAAGAAGAAGAAGAAGGACACAATGTCTTTAATTTTCCCTATTTGTATTTCAGGTATGAATAATTCTCTTATATTTATGTTTAGCAGTATATATTAAATGGAGTTCGTTACGTCTCCAATAACGGACGATTTAGTCGGTGAAGTCGATACTCCCTTAAATAATGATAGTGAATGCAGTCAGCGACACATAGCTGGACTGCTTGCATCAGGATCAGCGAACCAGAGCTGGTCAAGACCGTACTCCACCTCCATGTGGTGGTCCTGGAAACAGTCTGCAGCAGTGCAGTCTGGCTGATCGAGTACGGATCGAAATGGGAAGGCAAACCCGGTCCCTAGAAAATGCCGTGCAGAAGTCGGATGTGTCGACCGAAAGGTGCAGATATCACAGCTTAGGCGCAAACAGACACAACGCAACCACCGTCCTTTTCAGGGCGAACGAGGAAGAAGAAGAAGAAGAAAATAATGATTCCGAGACGGAGCAATAGAAGTTTATTTTCATTTTTTGTTTCCTTTTTTTAAAATCCGTACCAAGGTAAGATTTTAAAAGATATCCGCATATTTACAAAACATTGTTGTGTTAAACAGCTGTTAAATAGTCAAATTTCAGTCCATTGGCTTTCATAATTCTCGACATGCCATTATTGACGCGTGGCCCCATAGCTTCACAACCAATGCATCCAGATAAATGACCCCATGAGAATTAGTGCCGCTATGAAAACATGCGTCAGAAAAAAGCGCACTTATTTCCAGCCATGTTTTGACGGGCGACTTACTCGTAATCAATAAACGAAAATTGCTGCATAGTTTTAGTAGAAGCTGTGTCTATTAAGGAAAATGTAATACATTTATAAGTGTTGGGGGGGGGGGGGGGGGGGGCGGGGGGGAGGGGGGGGGGGGAAGGGGCCGGGGGGGGGGGGGCGGGAGCGCGTTCTCGCATTTGTTCCCTATATATTGGGTGCGCTGTACACATGAGACGTGTGCTTGATAGCACCAGATAGTGGCATGTATTGTCTAGTATTAAAATTATATATATGTATTGTTACCCTGGCAAAATTTAAAAATAAAGAACCTACCCACCACCAAAATATCTATAGAATGTGTGATTTCTATAAACACACTTTGGGATTCTCGCCGGTGCTACGGAGTTCGTACACTGTGCTGAGATCCTCCTTGTGTGATCTAAGGGAGAAGATCGAAGCACTGATGTAGTAGTCTGTGTGCAATGAAGATAGTCCTTAAAAAACCAAACCAAACCAAACCAATGAGTACGTCAGAGTAATCTCTGCACTGTTTAGTTCTCAGGGGATATCTGAAGAGACAAATAAGAAACATGACAACTACACCCTCAGGCATGTCGTACAATGTGACTTAAATGAGGTTGGGCATGGGGCTGACAACCTCATTATGTAAAAAAAAATTTCCACAGAAGCCACCACTACTGTAACATGTGACTGCTTGATACAGGTATCCTGCAAGGAGGCAGCTCCCTGCTCCGTAGGGAGCACAAAGTAAAATGATGATGATAAATTACTCTTATCATCGTTATCCTACATTTCATCTCATCTGTGGCGCATTTATTTTTCAAACATCTACTAACAGTAACGCGAACAAACAATAGTAAATACATACTCGTACTTACCCACAACAAAAGGTAAAAGACTCGTGAGTTAGTGATCCAATATGATGCGTTGCCCAGCTACAACCGGAGAATCGCCAGGGGTCGATCAAGCGGAATGAAGATCTGACGGGGTTTCTGGTTCTGGCACTACCGTTTCGTTAAGAGGGAAGAATCCGCGAGCTGGCACTACAGTGTATTGTGGGAAATCTTTTGTTTAGCCGTTCAATCGTCACTCACGAGAGAGGCACAATAAGAGAGACGTCTGAACCCTAAGAAGATAAAAAAATTGGTGAGAAGTGTAAATTGACAGAAGTTGGCTCGCCTTCTTGTAATCCAGCGTGTTTTTTTTTAAAGTATTTATGGCAATGCCCAGACTAGCTTCTGTCGATTATAACAAAAATTTTAATACGTTATTGTCACTTCGAAATATGCACTGAACAACTTAAAGAAGATTGTTTGGTTTCTGCTTAAAGCTAAACTCAGAGCTTGTAGTATTTACATGAATGTCAAATTTACCCTTTCTTCTTTACAATCTTTGATTGTTTTATGCTTAAATTAGAAGTCAGAGCTTGTAGTAGACTCATCTTCTTTATGATCATTGTTTGATTTGTGCTTAATATGGAACTCAGAGCTTGTAGTATTTATACGAATGTCAAAATCACGCTTATTGTTTACGATGATCGTTTGGTTTATGTTAAAAATGGAACTCAGGGCTTTAAGTATTTATCAGAATGTCATATTCACTCTTCTTCTTTACAATGATTGTATCGTTTATACTTATGTGATGGATCATATATTTTCGAACGTTACATTTTCATGTCACGTACTTCAGCCCTCTCCTGTGCCCTTCCTTTACTTTTTTCTAAACTACTCCATATCATACATTTTTTGCTCCCTGTCGTGAATTATTCTAATCCCCATATATAAATTAAAACGTAAATGCAAAGCCTAACAAATAAATTTAATAAAAGGAAAGAAGAATGGTAAAGAACAGTGCTGTCACAATGCCTGTACTCGAAATTTAATATTTCATTCATTCCATTTTATACACGGCGTAACTAAAAGACAGATGGACTAAAGGATAGAGAGAAGGGAGAGGCAGAAAGCAGGGACACCTGCAACACTAAACACGCGTCGCGCGATACACAATTGCTGCCATCACGCGTGTAAGGCCACATGCACTAACTTTATTTCAAATCGACAGTGATAAAATTCACTACCCATACCAGAGTTAGGTTTTAAAATCCTGAAAAACGCTTATTGGGAAAGATGACATTAGATGGGTTTACGTTTGAAAACATGACAGTACCCAGACACCACATGGGGATTGAAGTGAACAGGAGGTGGTAGAAAATGCACATTTTGAACGCAGCCACCTAGCTCCCTTAAATTGAGATATTTGGATTCCTTAGGGTTTGCTGACAAAGAATATGTAAAACGTTACGCAAATAGTCTAGGAATTACCAAGTTATGGCCAAAATAAAATAGTGGGGGTGCCTGACAGCATGAAATCATTTCTGCTCATAAAATTTTTTTATAACGTGTTTGAAAAAACATTACGTTACGGAAATAGCCTACCATGTTAACTCCTATTTGATTGGAGCGCAACAAATGAAAGACTAAACACGATTGGTCGGACTATAAATACTATCTTGTGTTGTCAGGGGAAACGTGAGAAAGGGGTACTTTTTTGAAAAGATGTGTAGACATGGTTTGATTGGGTAGAGCTACGAATATACTCAATTCAGAGCGTCTGTTCATTGCCACATCTTGTAACAAACCTACTAAGAAACAGTACGTTGAGCACCAGTGTATATTTTTTATAAAATAAAGCCTGGGACATCGGCAGATCGGAGTTGTGCTATATTCATTGCCAGTCAACGAAACTGTTTATTATTATTTCCATGAATTGTGGTAAGCTTGAAATATTCAATATCTTTTAATGAAAATTGAATGTAAATTGATAATTTATGTCTGTATATATGTGTGGTTCAGTAGCGAACATGATGTAAAGCCTATAGTGCTCTAGCCTGAACAGAAGGTGTCGGAGGAAAGTAAAACTGCATGGAATGGCCAAACAGTACACTGACACCTAGATTATTAACTAGAAAGAAATAATGCTGGAATTGCAGAGGCGTAGTAACCATTAGGGAGGGAAATACTGGTATAAAGTATTTCAGATGAAGCTGACAGTTGGCCTAACGCTCTGAACTCAATGTTTGTGATGTATTGTGCTCAGTGTAGAAATGGAGTATAAATTAGTTCTGACGTAGAAGGTACAACCTTCTTGTTTCAGGGACCGTGGTCTTAAAGTTATTGAGCAGCACCTGGTCAGAGCTTTGTTGAAGCCAGAGGTGGACAGCATACTCCTTGGTCCATATAGCAACCAGTGGGGTGGCTCCAGAACTCATTTAAATAATCGAGCAGAGGAGTCTTTTACTGCAGTCATCACGCAAGATAAGAGAGTGTGGCCATGGAGCTCAACATTATGTACCCCCATCTTAAAATGACATGATAAACTAAAATTAAGAGGGGAATTTAATTGTTTTAATACCAGGAACTGAGAACATCTCCAATACTAGTTCCAATAGAAACAAACTATTGAAGTCATGATGACAAATACCAACAGAGCTTGAACAAAACAAAACCAGTATTACCTCATATTACCACTACACAACTGACACACATAGGATACCATTAATAATATATGTCACTATAAGAATCCTATTAATAAATTCTGTACATATAACTTGTAATTAAAATTGATTGTGATTCCTGGTTCCCTTTGTATTTGAATCAGGACACATATACATTCATGACAGCACTGAATACATATTGTTATTTGAAAAGTTATCAGTGACTCCTTTAAGATATCCTCTTAGAGTGTTATATGTATGTGAGTGTCACAGTGTTGTCAAGTGTGGTGGAATAAATTAAATTGTTTATCTGTCTGTTGTTGTTATGACTTACACTTCATCATACACATACCCTAGACATATAACGTAGTCATCACACTATTCCAGAATAATTCTGACTGAGGTATACATATGTGGCAGTAAGTAAGGTTATCTATAATACACTACTCTTATTAGATATAGATACCTTCACAGCTGATCTCAGTCAGTACACTAAGTCCCCTATAAATATTTATAACATCCCACTTTACCACACTCCCATCAACCAAGTTTATCTTATCATATCTTGTCACTCCTTACGGATGCCTGACAGCTCGACCTGTTTTGCAGTCACATCGACGTTGTTGCTTGTGTAATCGCCAACTAGACGGATTAAGAGTCTACTTTTAGCCACATCCTTATTGTAAAACCCAGACGTTTGTCGGGGAAGGTACGTAAGGAACGTTTGATTCGTGAACATGGCCGGAAAAAAATAGCCACGAAACCATGTTGTCACAGTTGTCCAATCTGGATCTCAGACGGAAATTTTAGATAAAGTGTTAATTTTGCAGACCCGTCCAGCTGAAAGGCTGCCGGGAGATAACAACTGTGATTTTGGAGCACAGAAAATGAGCCAGGCTTTATTATAATAAACTCCTTTGAGCAAATGACATCTTGAAAGAGATTATCAGTGATAGATCTGTGACGTGGTCAATTTGGTAGACACGACAGGCGACAAGAAAGTGGCAAGATCTTAAATGGTCATGAAGGACGGTCAATGAGTTTGAAATGGCCTGTAAGAGGAACATCTTATGTGTCATGCAGTATTGTTCTACATGAGAGTGGGGAAAACACCTACCAACATCAGGCACTATTTCTGGTTGGTTCGGCATGGAAATGCTAAAATAAACTGCTTCTGTTTGGAGCTTGTCCTCAACGGAGAAATATGTGCGCGGGAACGAGATTTCGCTAAAAACCTACAGCATTGTAAGACTACTTCACTGCAATTCTACCTCATCAAGGAGAAGCCTCAGACAACCGGAATAACGAATATAATTAGCATTTCAGTACAGGACCGAACAGTGTAGCGGAGGATCTTCTAAAATTAAAAAGGATAAAACCTCAACTATAGTACTGGAAATCACCAGTCATCGGAACTTGCCTGCAGCGTGAATAATTGCTAATATACTCAGTAACCCTATCCACATTCTTCTCTCTTATTTTCTCTTTGACTTCCTCTGTCCACCAATATGTCCTCTTTCTCTTGTTCCCAAGTCGGACTTCACCGCATGCTTCTGCAGCAGCTGTCTTTATGATGTCATTGAATTTCAGCCAGAGGGTTTCCAAGTCATCAGGTTGTTGCTCCCCGCTGCAGCAATAAGCCCCTGATATCTGGTCTTAATTTCTGGCTCTCTCAGCTTGTAGGTGTTAATGCTCATTTCTCCCGTTCGTTTACTTGGTTTCTTGCGTGATGTTGGGCAGTTCCTAGGCTGAGCAACTCTTTCAGTTGTTCTTTTTATTGTAAGCAGATAGCGATCACTTCCAATCTCTGGCCCCCTCCAGACTCTAGCATCCCGGACATATTTGAATGAGCCCCTCCTAACAATGATTCTGCTCACTGCAGAATCTAAGGAGTCGCTTTCCAGGAAAATAAACACGACAGGCATTAACAATCTTAGTGTGAATATATATTTTTAGGGGTGACAAACACACACACACACACACACATATATATATATATATATATATATATATATATATATATATATATATATATATATATATATATATATATATATATATATATATATATATATATATATATATATATATATATATATATCTGAGCCCCCGTGTAGTTATGAGACACAGAAATAATAGAACCACTAGTCCACCAGCATGTCGTACAAGGCGACTAATCTGAGGCTGGGAATCTCTTCATGTAAAACATATTGCTATAGAAACCACTGGTGCGGAAGCATGTGAATGCCTGATGCAGGTCTCCTATAAGGGGGTCAGCTGTAGTGATGGCTTCGTGGGTATAAAAAGCGAAAAAGAAAATGATATATATATATATGATTGCGTGAGATGCAAAACAATAAAAATATTCACAACATGCAAAATATTAAAATACGCTTAATAAAAGCAGTTTTCTAGTATTAGTCAAAGGACACAAACTAATATAATTAAATTTAACCATAACTAAATATTAAAAGAAATATAAATGACCTTGTATACAGCAGCAACGGCATCAGGACAGACGCATAACTAAAGCAACCTAAACCTTAACAAAGTACGGCGTCAACAGATCCCCGCATTATGTGTGCCGCGATTTTATACCGTCTGCCAACATTCCAGCAACTCTTACCTGACTTAAACCAAATGTAGAAACACAGAAGCACTCCGAAGATCGATACCAGACACAAATTGTTATTACAGTATTTTTCTGTAGTCATAGTTTATTTTCCATTTATACTACTAGTGGCGATACTTCAAATCAGATTGTTGGAGTAATCGTTGTGGTCGACAGAGGTACAATGATAATATGTATTTGCTTCCAACAATGCGCGCCAAAGGTGTCAACAAAAGGGTAGATGAGAGTTGGATTTTATCCCGTGAAAAATAGTAACAACTGTCGTAATAAATTCAATATAATTTAGCTCCTCAAGGAAGATAGGTAAAGGTAAAGGATCCCGTTACACGCCTATTGAGGCATATTGGGAATACGGTGTTAGGCCCTGTTATGATTAAAATTCATAATGATTGTGTCGATATAATGGTTAGCTCGACAGGGCTCCTTGTTTGTTTATTTTATACGGAGTCATTTATTAATACAGGAAGTGACGTCATGCCGATATGTTTGTTTGGCAGACATGAAACTGAAAATGCAGAAGTGAGGAGATCGTCTGCAAGCTTTTACCATTGTGTGTCATGGCGAGTGGACGCATGTGTTTGAGCTCCTGAATACATATTGTACATCCATATGTTATTCCATCGCTAATACATCAAGATCTTCTGTGAGGTGTATCTAGTTATCTGCATTTACAGGGAGTATAGCTTCTCAGTGTCGAGTGTGAATATATATTAAAAATGTGGAAAAATGAAGACAACATCGTCCTTCGAAAATGACGGACTGTCTAAGTGATATAAGAAGTATAGACAGATGTGTTTCTAAGAATTGTACACTATAGGAGTATGATCAATTTTGGAGCTGTATCGTTTCGTCATAAATAAAGTCTCTGTCTCAAACGTAACCTGGAGTGGCGGAGTTATTTGAAAAGTTGGAACGTTCCTTGCTGTTAGCTAGTAACCCTAGATGCTAGATTGGCCGTGTCTAGCAAAGATATAATACTCTGAACAGTTTGAAGGGCAACAGGAGGAAGTTCGCAACAGGCCCGTATTTTCTTGACCATCGGCACACTAGGGGTGATGTGGTCATATATATATATATATATATATATATATATATATATATATATATATATATATATATATATATATATATATATATATATATATATATATATATATATATATATATATATATATATATATATAGTAGATCGTTAGAGGGCTCAGTGTTACTAAAGTAGATCTCAAAAGCTCCTGGGTTCCGACCCATGAGGTAGAGTATGAGATGAGAACATTTTCTTTCCATTTGTGCTGTCAAGCGAAGTGGAGAGGTACTATGTCTGTTCTTGTATTTTTTTAAAAGAAGTTTTGCCTCGTTTTGGAGAGGCACGAGCTGTTCAACCTAGACACAAAGTACGTCGGTTATATTAGGGCCCATGTTCAAATATTAAAAAGACTTTCTGGCCTAGTGTTTTCTTCATCGAATCGTTCTAGTATGAATTGTCTTAAATGAGAAGACAACACTGGCGTTAGATGGGACACACGATGAGGAAACCTGGGCGATAGTATTACAAGGCAGTCTTTATTCTAGAACCCGCATGGCAAGAGAGGTATAGAGAGACCAATGTACACATGGAGAAAAGAACTGGAGACAGGCATTAAAGGAAAGAAGAAGACATGGAATGACTTTGAGCTGAGGGCACGGGACACAAAGATTTGGTATAAGTTTGTAGAAGAGTTATGGTCCTTGCAGATCTAAAGGGCGCTGAGTGAATAAGTTGTCTTAGATGACAAGACGACGCTGGCGATGAATGAAGGTAAGATGGAGGTGAAGGTAGTCCCATAGCTGATACTGACGTAGAGGAGTGAAATGTTAGAGGTTTCATTATACTCTGTCCAGCTTCGAGATTTGGGGTGACTAATTCCGTTCGTTGCTACCTTTGCCTGCCCTAAATCAAGAGCAAAGTCAGGTACCCATTTACAGCTGGGTAGACTGGAGCGTGATGCCACTGTGTTTCGAGCCTGTTTGTTACAGGCCTATGCTCCTTAGGGAGCTGAAGGACAATGATGATGATGATGAAAAGTTGTATTATCTTGGCTAACGTCAGGCTATGCTGTTAGGCAATAAATGTTTATCCGTCCTGATTTTGTATTTTCATAAAGATATGTAGGTGTCTTGAGCAGATAGTAGTAGTAGTAGTAGAAGTGGTGGTAGTGGTAGTAGTAGTAGTAGGAGTGGTAGTAGTAGTAGTAGTGATAATGGTAGTGGTAGTAGTAGTGTTAGTGGCAGTAGTAGTAGTAGTAGTGGTGGTAATAGTAGTAGTGGTAGTGGAAGTAGTAGTAGTAGTGGCAGTAGTAGTAGTGGTGGTGGTAGTAGTAGTATTAGTAGCGGTAGTGTAGTTATAGTGGTGGTGGCAGTGGTAGTGGTAGTACTAGTAGTGGTAGTAGTAGTAGTGGTGGTGGTAGTAGTAGTAGTAGTAGCGGTAGTGTAATTATAGTGGTGGTGGCAGTGGTAGTGGTAGTACTAGTAGTGGTAGTAGTAGTAGTGGTGGTAGTAGCAGTAATAGTAATGGTAGTAGTTGTAGTAGTGATAGTAGTGGTAGTTGTGGTAGTAGAAGTAGTGGTAGTGGTGGTAGTAGTAGTAGAAGTAGTAAGAGTAGTGGTATTAGGAAGAGTAGTCTGAACTTGTCTTTGGCTGATGCAGGTCGACTTGCCCAGAATCGTGATGCGTTCAGAGCAGCTGTAATGGAGACAACGTTCTGGAAAGAATACGCCACATGATGATGATGATGAGTAATAGTAGTAGTGGTAGTAGAAGTAGTAGTAGTAATAGTAGTAGTAGTAGCAGTGGTAGTAGGAGGAGGAGGAGTAGTAGTGGTAGTAGGAGTAGTAGTAGTAATAGTAGTAGTAGTAGCAGTGGTAGTAGGAGAAGGAGGAGTAGTAGTGGCAGTAGGAGGAGTAGTGGTAGAAGTAGTAGTAGTAGTGGTAGTAGGAGTAGTAGTACTAGTAATAGTAGTAGTGGTAGCAGTGGTAGTAGGCAGAGTAGAAATAGAAGTAGTGGTAGTAGTAGTAATAGTAGTAGTGGTAGTAGGAGTAGTAGTTGTAATAGTAGTAGTGGTAGTAGTTGTAGTAGGAGTAGGAGTAGTAGTAGTGGCAGTGGTAGTAGGAGGAGGAGTAGTAGTAGTGGTAGTAGGAGTGGTAGTAGTGGTAATGGTAGTAAATGTAATGCACCGTATTAGCCACCTGTCATTTTATCTCTTTGTCTGCACTAAGACTCACCGGCAATATGCTTCCCATGAATTTAAATTCTTTCACTTGTTTGAACCATACAGGCCTAGTGATTGATATGCACGTAAAGTTACACTGGGTATCTGTCTACTGTCACCAAGCAAGAAATAAGAATAGCTTTAAATTCCTGTCAAAACTAAAACCGGTTACTCGGTGTAGGCTAGCGGGTGATTAAAAAATAACTTCCTATTTTTAAATTTTGTTATATCGATACTTGTATCCAGAGTATGTACAGTATGTACAAATATAAATACAAGGAACAATTTGACAAAAAAGTCTTATTTCTTAACGTTACAAGCTATAGCAAAATTTGCTGACCGCTATAAAATCATGTTTAAAATAACACGTTCAGCTGTACAGTAATGTTAATGTGATATAGCAATATATTTAATAAAATGGCCGTTAACTGTCTTTATTTTGGCGTTTGTTTCATATAACTTAGTTCGATGAGAGTGAAGAAACAACAATTTTAAAAGAAGGAAGTGATTATTGTTTCCATATAATTTCGTTTCATATAATTTCGTTTCATATAATTTCGTTTCATATAATTTCGTTTCATATAATTTCGTTTCATATAATTTCGTTTCATATAATTTCGTTTCATGTAATTTAGTTGTAAAAGAAGAGTAAAGAAATAAACATGTTAAAAATAGAAAGTGCCTTTTCGATTCGTATAAATTAGTTGGATAACAGTGAGGAAATATCATTTTAAAACATAGGAACTGATTTTTCAATCACCATGTGTAAAAGACATTATATTGTGTTATTCATGATATTACAACGAAGCCTTCCAGCGAAGACAAAAATATATTTCATAATGGCATGATTATCAGTTGTGACCTAGTTATTATAAACAACAAGTGGCTTTATAACTGGGAAAAGGAAATATGGGCAGGCAGATACGTCGAAAAAGGTTTAAGCATACCAAAAAACCAAAGGTTTATCTCATACAAGATGTGTAATAAAGAAGCTGAAAGTCACACGAGAGATACAGGAGACAGACCTGGCATTCTTCTCACCGCCATGTCACCCTTGAGCAGCGAATTGGATTGGGAACATTTCTTGGCCTTTTTTTTTTTTTTTTTTTTGCAAATAATCTGTATCTCTTATGTTCTCCAGGTATTGTATCGTTTTTTTAAATATTTATTATTATTATAATATATATATATATATATATATATATATATATATATATATATATATATATATATATATATATATATATATATATATATATATATATATATATATATATATATATATATATATATAATTTATTTTTGCAACTTATTTGAATCTCTTATCTTCTTCAGGTAATCCATCGATTTATTTTTCTTTTATATTTTGAATGTTTTGTCTGGCCTGTGTTCAGTATTCCGTGTTTTTTTTTAAATAAAAGGCATATGCTTCTGTTTACCAAAGAAGGAAGATTTGCAAGACTGCACAAAATGTCTGTTATATTATGAGGCTACAAAGTTTTGACATTTATTGCTGTTTCCATAACGGTAAATAAAAGAACTATTTACTCGGAGTAACCAAGAGGACATGCACACCATCATAGCTGGCAGACGCTGGAGTTGGGTTGGCCACGTCCTCAGAAGAGACCCTGATACCATCACAAGAACAGCTATGCTATGGACCCCTGAAGGAAATGTCACGGTTTGCCTCCCCTTAGCCCTGCAGTAGTGGTCCACCGGGGCCACAATTTCAAGAGTAACTAATGTAGGTCTTCAAAGGTGTCTACCTTCGCACAAGATTACTCTTGGCAGAGTTGTAGATAGAAGGATAATGATGCTTCTACCTCAAGGTAATATCCACAAGATATTCAGAAAGCAAGAACAATGCTGCACTGGCTGAGCACGTTAACTGTAGTATCAGCCGTCAACTTTTGTGAAGGATTATGTAATCTTATAATTCGTTAGCTCGTTCAAGCCCCTAGCTGATTTAAGTCAGCGAATTTCCTCTTATTATTATTTATAGCTCTGTTTGAGTGTATTTAAGAAATTGACTGAGACATACGGATGTAGTACATTCACAAAGATTAAATTAACTTTCGATTTGTCTTTAAACAAGTAACAAATTTAATAACCAATTATGTTTAACAGTTATAAAAAATGAAAAGTTGTTTAGAAAAAAGCATTCATCACCGTGTGATGTTATGGTTTTCGAAAATGGACAGTTCACTTGGCAGCTTTTAAGTTTTACTTAGCTGCCAATAGTTCTTTAGGCTCCAGCTGATGTTTGGGTTTTTGCAGATAGATGACTGGATTACTCGTGTCCTGGTCAAGATTTAAGAGTTGCAGCACGTTCCAAGTAGAATCAGGGAGTAACGGCAAAGCTGGTCCCGCGTTTCTAAAACCCGTCTGGTGATGGTGTCTAGCGTCGACTTCAGGCCACATACCTGTGACAGATTGATTGAAATATCTGCCCCTTTACTCTGAGCGGTCTGCGGTGTTTTCTTTCTAATTGTGTCTACGCCCACTGTTCTGTCATGTTTTGCTCTTATATCTTAGATTCTCTCTTTGGTTCTGTCAGTCTTGTAAGAGCCAAGCTAGGTCCACCTCCTCGCACGTGCAACTGCTATAGATTTTGCCTAAGTCTTTTATGTAGCGATTGTTGGGGGAAGTGGCAAGGTTCAGTGTTCTTTGAGTATAGGGTACACCAAGCCCCGGGGAAATTCTCTGTCTTTTATTTTTGCCGTCCTTTGGTTTCATACCGAATGCAGTCGCTCGTAGAACGAGCGAGTGTGCAATCATTACACTATTTTCCTCCGTCTTGGGACGCTCGCTGTCGTAAGTCTTACGTCTGTTTGTTTCATCTCGGGCGGACTAAGGAACGCTGGCCGGGCACCTGGCGATTTTTCTGGTTTATTTAAGCAGACTTCCCTAATTCTCTTTACCAACCCGTCTCAAGAGGATCTTTTGCTACCCACTTACGTGTTATTTAATTGAGACCTTATAGCCGTGTAATGTGAATATTTTTTCCTCGCTTTGTAAGCACACCTCCTTTATGTTCTGAGTTAACTTCTTGGGTTTCTAGCTTAATTATATAGAGCTTAATTATTACTTGTTCCAGTGGGAGCTTATCTCCATATTCCAAGGATACAAAACCTTTGGTGGAACAGAGTAATTCTTCCTAGCAGTAGAGGAGATTACCTGACAAGCTGTAGTGACCTTAGAGGACTAGCCGCTTTCATTGTTCGAGAAATGGGGGCCTCACCCCTTTTAGTAAACTATAATTTTATTTGTGTCAGGAAGTGTAAGGTTGGCGGTGTGGAGTAAGGCGATTTTGGCGTGTGTGCGATTGAGTGAAGTCGGTTGTCATTTGTTAGTGTGTTGTTTATGTGATAACGTCACTAGACTTACAAAGCTAGTGGAGACATGTTGGTTGCTTGTTTTGGTTTTATTTAATAAACACATATATATATATATATATATATATATATATATATATATATATATATATATATATATATATATATATATATATATATATATATATATATATATATATATATATATATATATATATATATCTCCGGTGGTCAGGATCTCTCTCTCCTATAACTGTAACTTGATGTCGTGCTGTTGTTATTACTGCATTAGCAGTAATCTAATTAGTTCAGAGAGAACGGGCTAGGGATTGACTAAGTAAAAGTCAGTTGCAGGAGGCTGAAGAAGTAACCCTATACTCTTCACAAGTCATATCTCTCCCCACAATTTCATTAGTGACTCTCCTCTACTTTCACATTACACATTCATACTCTGTCTAACTCAGACATACTCTATTTATACCTACCTGCGATAATACCCTCACTTGTTCCAGAAATAGTACCCTCAACTGGTACCACCAACTAGCATGGCAAAAGAAGAGAAACGAATACCCTCTGAGTATTGATTTTCCCTACACATACTGATGTGCCCCCCTCCCCTTTGTCATTCCACCATCCCATCTATCTCAGAACTTTTACCCTCTCTGAGAATTAATCTTAATCCCAGTGGGTGAAAAACAATCTCTACAGTTAAAATGAATAGTTTTATATTTAACTTTTAGTTAAAAATGTTAACAATATAGTTTGAATATGTTTACATTTACATCGGCTGAAAAGGGTGTAAACTTTCATTACAGTTAGAGTGAATATGTTTTATATTTACACTGGTTGAAAAGGTTAATAATATAACAAATATGTACATCATTTCTTTCATCATTCCCTCCTCTGCTTTCCGGTAAATGAAATTCTGATTTTAGTCTTAACTCTGGCATGGTCTGGTTGTCTTCTTGGCGAGAGTGAATTTTCACAGTGCTTTAACCTGGCTAAAGTTTCAGGTTATATTGCCTGTCTTCCCCGCATTTGTTTGTTACGATGTTAAGCAGGGCTACAATCGGAAGGGGTGTCGTGCCTTCATTCCGAATGTCAGCCAATCGTTTCAAACATGCGTGTTTTGTGGGGTAATTCAAATTATTTCCACATGAAAATTTTTTTGCATTAATGCAAAGGTCATGTCTTCCAACTATGGAATGAAAACACTCGACCACTCTTTCCGCAATGTTTACAAATACAACATCTTACTTTTATTAAAAGTAATATCTTTGTGGCAAGGTGTACCGGAAACGATTATGTCATTCTTGTCTGTCCAGAAATGTGTCGCGCTGGCGAGTAATCTAACTACCCGTCGCTTTTGCAAACACATTTTTTTCGTTTACCCATCTGGTTGCGGAAGGCACATCAGCCTTATCAGCGATTAAACAAATTCACTGGGCGATTTTAGTGCTAATCCGTAGCCTGATTTTGGGCTCACCCAACATTTTCCAACATAATTGTCGGTTAATATTATCTCGTCCGTCTCCTTTTCCAGCAGGGATAAACGGGTAAACAAACTGATATGACGACTTATCACTGAGAGGAGTGTAAGATGATTTGAAAGTACTAAATATCTGCTTGATAGCAGGAAAAGAAAATGTGCCGACCACAGAAAAGCACTTAATTTAGTCCACTCCAAAAAATGTAACTAAATACTACCAGAGAGGAAAAGAGATCGACCCAATTATCCTGTGACAGGAAAGCGAGACCGACTAAAAACTACTTGGCGG
The DNA here is from genome assembly GCA_024509875.1 of Oreohelix idahoensis. NCBI lineage: Eukaryota > Metazoa > Mollusca > Gastropoda > Stylommatophora > Oreohelicidae > Oreohelix > Oreohelix idahoensis. Next base: position 105,857 of record JAMPIV010016181.1, read on the forward strand.
AGAACTGTGGAGGCCGAGATGCAAAGAATGAACCAGAGCAGGGGCACTGTACGAAGGATGACCGCCGACCGAACAAAGCAGTTTGTTGCTGCCCTACAAGATGCCACCAGGCGTGATGGCCACTGATTGCTTTGACAGTCGGCGGCTAAGGATCAAAGAAGAAGAAGATGAGGCTACAGTAGCACAATCTCAGACCAGTCACCTCTTTCGTCGAATGCCTTCATGAAGCAGAATTCTTTCTTTGTCTCCTCAGAGACTCGCGCAAGCTCATCATCAGTTGCCATCTCCACAACGGAGGTTGGCTGTAATGGATCTCCAACGTCTTCTGTCTCTTGTCTTGGTGGTACACTCTGATAGACTCTTTCCCGTCCATCTCTTGATGTTATCTTCCCACTTATAGCGCTGTCTTCCCCTTGCACGTTTACCTTCAACTCTCCCTTCTGTTATGGTCTTCTGCAAGGTGTTATGCCTTTTTATGTGGCCAAAGTATTTTAGCTGCCGAACTTTGACCTCTCTCATTAGTTCTCTTTTCATACCTAGATTTTCTAGAACCTCCTTATTTGTTTTCATCTCTTTCCATGAGATACGCCCCATTCTTCTATATATCCACATTTCAAGAGCCTCAATTCTTTCTTCCAAATGCTTATTCATCGTCCATGTTTCTGCACCATACAGAAATGCAGAATATATATAACACTTTATGATTCTCAGTTTTAATTTATGAGATAACTGTTTGGATGTCAGTATATGTTTCATGTTGTTGAATGTAGCTTTGGCCATTCCTATTCTCTTCTTGATTTCTGTTTCACATCTGCCATCTTCTGTTATTATATGACCAAGATATACGTAGCTCTTGACTTGTTCCAGGATTTTCCCATTTACGCTTATCTTTAATGTGGGTTTATCGTCTGTTTTGCTAATTATCATAGTTTTAGTTTTCTCAATATTAATGTCGAGTCCATATTCATGACTTATACTGTTCACTTGCTTCACTAGTTCTTGTAATTCCTGTTCGCTTTCAGCTAACAACACGGTATCATCTGCATATCTAAGGTTGTTTATTGATCTTCCACTGATGTTCAGTCCTGGTATTTCCTGTATCTGTTTGAAAATTTTTTCGGTGTATAAATTAAATAGGCGCAAGCTAACATGGGACAAATAAATCTTAACTTGAATGTTGTCATTGTATACTTGATTACCCGAGCTGTCTCCCATACTTAACTGTTACCCAATAGATTGATGGAACCAGTGACGGGCTTTTTTTAATGTATGTACCTCTTCGCTGAGCGTCCGATTGACATAGTGATTAGACCACTGGTCTCTCGCTGCAAAAGTGCTGGGTTCGATTCACGGTATCGACACACTTCAGTCTACCCAGCTGTAAATGGGTACCTGACTTGAGTTAGGGAAGGAAAAGGCAGCGAGAAAGGGAACCTTTCACCCAACCTCTCGCCGCTGGACCTAGGACAGTGAAGTCTCTATCACTTCACTCCCAACGGCAGTATCTGCTATGAGACTACCTTGACCTTTTCGCTGCTTATATAACATGCCAATGTTGATGGTTCCCTGGCAGAACGCCTGCATTAAAGCGCTTACTGTATGTGCCCTTGCAGCACTGTTTATGTATCTGCTTGTTTTATTCGGTGATGCTGCCATCACTATACACAACCTCATATTAGTTATGTCTTACGACGTGCATCAGGGAACAGTAATCTTGTTGCTTCATTGCCTGCTCAGAGACTTCCCTTGAACATCCCCAGACGGTTACCGATAACAGTACCGGTATAAGATATCTTGCCAGTTATCGTCAAAATCTTCTGTATACCCAGAAATGCCTACGTGCATCTTCTTCTTCAAGTAGCATGGCTAGTCGGGTAGGAGATCATGTCTCTCCACAACTTCCTGTCTCCAGTACAATTTATCAATTCTGCTGTTGACTTCTTTCCATGACACGATGTCAAACTTTCCTGTATTAGCTCTCTTTGTCTTCCCCTATTTCTTTTTCCTTCAATCTTACCTGTTGTTACGATATATTCCAGCTTTCCTCTTCTCATAACATGCCCAAAAAAGTGGATTGCTTCTTTCTAACTTGTGAAATAAGTTTCCTTTGCGCTTTGGTCTCTTTCAGGACATCCTCATTACTGTTTTTGGCTGTCCATGGTATTTTTAACATTCTTCTGTAAAACCACTTGTCTGTTGCCTCTAGTGCCTTCCCTACTTGTTTACTAATTGTCCATGCCTCACTCCACATGTCAGGATTGGTTCTATATAACACTTAAGAACTCTGTTTCTTACTTCCAATGACAAAGAGTTGTTACATAAAATACTCTTCATTTTATAGAATGCTGCTTTTGCCTCAGCTATTCTGCTCTTCACTTCTGAGATGCATCTTCTGTTCGTTCTTATTACGTGCATAAGCCAGTAGAATATGGAGAGGTACGTGTGTAAACTAATGAAAGATAAACAAGAAAAGGAGATATAAACAAGTAAATGGAAGAGAGTAAAACGAGATAATCATGGAGATATTAGCAAGTAAAAAAAAAGAGAGATAATCGAGTAAACTAATGAGAGATAAATGAGTAAATGAAGGAGAGATAAACTAGTAAACAAAGGGGAGTTAATGAGTCAATGAAGGAGAGGTAAACGAGTAAATGGACGAGAGATAAACGAAAAAATGAAGGAGAGATAACCAAGTAAATGGAGGAGAGATAAATGAGCAAGTCATGGAGAGAGAAGCTAGTAAAATAATGAGAGATAAGCGAGTAAACTAATGAGAGGTAAGTGAGTAAATGAAGGAGAGATAAACGAGTAAACGAAGAGGAGATAACGATTCAATGAAGGAGAGGTAAACGAGTAAATAAAGAAGAGATAACCAAGTAAATCCCGAGAGATAAAGTACAGTAGACGTTCAAAAATCCGGCAACCTCCGGACCTAAGGAGTGCCGGATTTTTGAAAATGCCGGACTTTTTATGGTTATATATTCTGTATATATTTAACAGAAAATGACTACCTGTACACTTTATCTGCGATCGACAATGCACGATGTTTACGTTTTACACCACTTCTTTTATTTGCTGAATCCATAATGAGGCTAAACAGCAGCAAATAAATGATAAAATGAGAAGGAATAAGCAGGAATGGCTGTTAACACGTGCAAGCAAGACCCAACAGCTGCATCAAAACATAAACTGCTCCAGAAAACAGTGGCGCGCCAACGCGGTAAATTTTAAAATGCGCTCCGAAATCCATGCCGGAAATCTGAAGGAACCGGATTATCGATGGCCGGATTTTTTAATGTCAACTGTAGTCAACTAAGAAATATATGCTATTGGGAAATATATGGAGATCAAGAGAAATCGTATCCAACACGAAAATAAGAATCTTCAACTCAAATGTGAAGTCAGTACTATTATATGGTTCTGAAACATGGAGAACAACAAAGACAACAACCAAAAAGCTACAGACTTTCATAAATGGGTGCTTGCGTAGAATAGAAGGATTAAAATGGTATGACAAGGTTACCAACATGGAACTGATGACAAGAACTAGAAAAGTGCCAGTGGAACAAGAGATGAGAAGAAGACTATGCCGATAGATAGGACACACACTGAGGAAACCTGTTGACAGCATTACAAGGCAGTACTTGTTCTGGAACCCCCATTCGATATAAACCAAGAGTTCACCACAACCAGTGTTCGCTCAACACTGATGAAGAACGGGCAGTGTTGGCGTAGCAGCTGGCGAGTCCTTTTTATGGCAAGTTCTTGTCAGGGCTTCATGCAAGCAGATGAATAATGTTAGTCCTTTTCAGGACTTCTTATCTATCTACGCTGGTAGGGCTAGCAGTCTTTTTCAGGACTTGTCCTTTTCCTGGCTACTTCATGCCAGTAGTCCTTTTCGAGGCTAAGAGTTTATCAACACATCGCTTTAGTTAACAGAGTTGACTTATTTTTCAATGGCTAATTGTGCTCTGATATAACCAAAGGACTTAAGTCTAGGTTGAAATGATCATGCCTCGCCACAAGAAGGCAAAAGCCACAACAACAACAGCAACAAAAAGTTCTGAAATCGAAAATAATTATGTGAAAATTTTTTTTATGACCTCATCTAGTCTACATATAAAATATTCTTCTCATATATTTGGTCTTTTCAAATGGAAATAAAACCCTGCTAGAAATCCTTCTCAATCTTTTGAATTTCGACCAAGCATTGCCAATAAAAGTCTAATTTGCCGTCTCTAAATTAACATACACTCCCCGCAAAAAATAATAAATTTGTTTCACTTTCTCGAGTACGTTAGGACACTTCCGTCATCTTGTTTGTCTGTCAAGTTGGCAAAGAATATTAAAGTTCGGGTTTTTTCTATCCAATGTTAAAGCACTTGTATTATTACGTCTAGTGAGGTGGCTTTTGGTGGGAGCGTATGAATAAAACTGAAATTGGCGGGAAAAAACAACCTTTGATAGCATTACAATGGTAGTTCTTGTTCTGAAATTCCCAGTGTAAGCGATTTAGAGGGATACTGTGGAGAAGGGAACTGGTGACAGAAATAGAAGGGTTAAAGAAGACGTAGACTATGCTCCTTATCGAGCAAAAGGGTGATGATGATGATGATGATCATGATGAAGGTGATCATAGTGGTGATGATTGTGTTGATGATGATGGTGATAGTGTTGATGATGGTGATGATGATGGTGATGGTGTTGATGATGGTGATTGTCGTAAATTTTTAGATAGGTTAGAAGATATTTATGGTCCCGTCTGAGCAGAGGTGATAGTGGTAAATATGTGAGAATAAAGGTGTAAGAAATAGATTTCACGAGTGAATAGTTAAGGAGAAGATTTGTCTCTGAACTGAATAGTTTCTCTAGTCCAGCCTATCTATACGACTATAATTTAGTGTGAGACAATCTTCCACCCCTTATATCTAGAAATATAAGTTAAACTAAACACACCCACACACAATTATGTGACAACAAGACACACAAGCGTGAAAAAACTATGGTTAATTGGGAATAGGTCTGACCAACACACACAGTATAGTTCTTTTTGTTGTTTATTATCATTAAACTTTTTGTAGTAAAATCTGCGAGAATAATCGCTCATTTCAGTAAGATTTTAGTCATAAAATTAAATAAATAAACCAGCACTATTGTGTCTGACGGTGATGCTCTCACACGCCAGCAACGCTGCCTTTTGTGCAGTGCTAAAGCTTATAGAACGATTCCACGGTAAAAATCTAACACGCGTTTTGGTTTCGGTTTCAAAAACGTACTACCAACATTTAACATTTTGCCAGATCTGCTGCATACATTTTGCAGCCTAGACTTATAATTAACGATTGTGCGGAAGTGTGCCGCAAAATAACTGTCTGAATTAACGTATTCTGTCAACTTTAACGCAAAAATCAGTAGCAATCCTTACATTTTTGGTAGTGTTACACGATACAATACAAATTATTAACGCCAGTTCTTAACCCGCCACGCCAACACCTTGCTTCGCTTGATAGTCCGCCATGCATATATACACGCTGGAGCAAAGCCAACAGAGGCAAAACACGCAGACAATTTTATTGCCTCCTCGCGGTAATGTTTCTGACGTCACAAAAACAAGTTAGTTATTTGAAAAATAATTGCTAGCGAGATGAAAGAGAGGGGAAGATGGCGGTCTTGTGTAAAATATTTATTTGACGATGACCGGTGACAAAATTGAAAATCTAAAACCATAATGATACTGAACATAAAAACCATATGGTAGTATAGCTTAGAGTCCACTGAGCAAGAATGTATTTTAAATAATATAATAGTCCCAGTATTAGCCAAGTTATTGAAAAAATACTAAATGACTACGGACGCACGACCAGACAGACTGTTGTTCCTGCTTGTTTTTTTCATAACGTTAGTGGGGACACCAGCTTAGAAGGGAGGCATTGAGGTAAATTCAAATTCGCTTGGGTAACAAGAGTATAGGAGGAGAGGGGAGCGGTAGGAAAATTGTTACCAAAAACTAACATCGTTTTGTATTGGCATAACTAAAGCGGACTGGCCAATCGACTACCAGACGCAGAGTATGTTTGGAATTATTTTTGTTTTTCAAAAACTGCATTTTAATTCTGGTAGTCGCAAGCTTTCGATTGGCCAGTGCTACTAAATATTAGCAAAAAGCTTTCACTATTCATTGCCAGTTGAACAGTATTTTTTATTCAGATACGATGAGAACAGCTGTGATAAATTTAAAAGTAAATTTAATAACTAAATAAGTATTTCACAGTCTGGACGGAGCAGAAGAAACTGAGGCCATTTCTTTGCAAAGTCAGCGTCATTTGTTTATATTTCTTGATTTGTGGTAAGAATGCTTAATGAATTTAATATGTTTAATCCCATTACCAAAGTTAGATACTGCTATTGGGAAAAAGTGAAGGACGTGCCGGGAGCAGACATTGTTGAGTCCTCACGTTGAAATGTATCTAACTAATGTATGTTGTCATGATTATGTTTGAATATTATTGTATTAGAGTGCATTAGTAAGCCGCCGTGTTCAATGAACACTGTTCAACATGCCTGAAGCGTTTATATTTAAAAAGAAAAAGATGAGAAAAATATATAAAAGAAAATGTGGTTACCCCACATTATATTATTGAAGAAAACTATGTAAACGAACAGTGGCGTATCTGCCATAGGGACCTGAGGGGTGGTCACAGCAAGGTAAGAGTCATGAAAAATTAGGGGGTGAGTGCACCTGAAATGCACGCGAGGCTGACCCCATACCCACGTATGAAATTAAATAAAAGAATAAGTGATCAGATGTAAAAGGCCAGGGTGTCCTTTTGTTGCAGAGGTTTTGTTTCCTGTTGCCAGCTGGTGACAGGAAACCTGAGGAGTGACGATAACGCCAAAAAGTCTCCGAAATTTCATGTATGCTTTCAAGAGATAACAGCAGGAGCTTGGGCGTGTGATGTGATATCGATATTTCTGCAACTACACAATACCTTATCTTTCAACAAGAAACCCCAGGTGATATGTTAAGGACCTGGGTAAATCTGACAGTTTCGGTTTAAATAAACCTTGGTATTTCAAATCATACTCAGGAAGTTGATGGGGTATGATGATAATACAGCCCCTCATACACAGTGACTCTCCCTCTTAGAAGAATAAATTTAAGCTGTGAACATTCCAACAGGAAAGACATATATTAACATTGTAGTTATTTGGGCAGATTGTCCACACAATTTTAGTTAATCTTTTATATAAACTATCTTGTCCTCATTTTCAAAGACCTGTCCAAACGATATGACTGGACAGGCAAAATAAATTGTATAAAAAATTATCAAAATTTAAAGAAAAACTTAACCACAGGTTTTATTCACTTCCTCATAAAAACTTAAAGTGTTTTTGTGTTGTGTACCTGTAACGAGTGATCCTATGAGAGGGGCAGTAATTCGGAATATGTTTTTGATCAAAGTAGATTATGAGTTACAATACTTGTATACCTGATTAAGCTGAGGTTTGTTTAACGTTATAATAGAAACATATCCTTTTATTTTGAGTGACAGAGTACAGAAAAGCGTGTGAACGCTTTTATCTCAAATGCTGAGATGTATTTATTCTGTACTGTTTTTGAGCTGTGTTCAAAAACAGCGGAGTCTCGTTTTGGGTTTTTTGGCGGGACTAGAGAGTGTGATCCCGGAGAGGAGAGTAGGGATTCGGAGCGTTGGACCGGGGAGTGGTCAACGCTGTCTGTGTGTGTTTTTCGAGGATGTATGCCTACGTAGTGCTTTGAATAATGTCGACTTAATGGTTTTGCTGTGTGGACAGGCCATATTATGTATTTATGAAGCTGTGGTGAAAGCTATTATGAGTCCAGGATTGGGACAGGCCATATTATGTATTTGTGAAGCTGTGATGAGGCTATTATGAGTCCAGGATTGGGACAGGCCATATTATGTATTTGTGAAGCTGTGATGAAGCTATTATGAGTCCAGGATTGGGACAGGCCATATTATGTATTTGTGAAGCTGTGATGAAGCTATTATGAGTCCAGGATTGGGACAGGCCATATTATGTATTTGTGAAGCTGTGATGAAGCTATTATGAGTCCAGGATTGGGACAGGCCATATTATGTATTTGTGAAGCTGTGATGAAGCTATTATGAGTCCAGGATTGGGACAGGCCATATTATGTATTTGTGAAGCTGTGATGAAGCTATTATGAGTCCAGGATTGGGACAGGCCATATTATGTATTTGTGAAGCTGTGATGAAGCTATTATGAGTCCAGGATTGGGACAGGCCATATTATGTATTTGTGAAGCTGTGATGAAGCTATTATGAGTCCAGGATTGGGACAGGCCATATTATGTATTTATGAGGCCATATTAAGTATTTATGAAGCTGTGGTGAAGCTGGTATTATAGGCCAAGATATTATTAACTGCCAGGAGTGCAGTCTGTTGAGCGCTGGGGATAGCGTGTATATTTCACTGTGAACTTTATGGTATTATAGGCCAAGATATTATTAACTGCCAGGAGTGCAGTCTGTTGAGCGCTGGGGATAGCGTGTATTTTTCACTGTGAACTTTATATTAATGCCTACGTGTTCGTGTTGTAATTCAAACTGTATATTGATGTGATCGTGCTGTGACTTAATAAATCGTCATTAAATGTCACCAGGCGTTTACACGATTCAATGACTGCTTCTGATGTGTGTACCTGTGGTGAGTGTCTGTTCCAGATACACGCACTCTTCATCGCCCCACATGACACAACACACTGACATTAATCACCAGTGTAGTATCAGTTTAACAGTGGTGGCCAACGTAATATAGAAATGTATAAGAAATTAAAAGTTGAGACCAATCAACGAGATAGGACTTATACAGAGACACTTATGGATTTGATGGATGATATTGCGAATCTTGGTCTTCATCAGGAAGAAAAGAATACGACGATTCCAGAGAAGATTAATGAGCTTGATAATAGCAATGATTATATTAAGATTCAGTCTCTACAACTAGAGTTAACTCAGTTGAGAGCAAATAAAGAACAGTGCGAGAAAGAGGCATTGGTAGAGTTAACGGCTGAGAAAGAGAAGGTGGCTAGGTTTGAGAATTTAAATAAGAAACTTAATGAACAGATCTCACATAGAAATGTTGAGGTTGCTCAGGTCAGGAAACGAGTGGATGGTTTACTTGACATCGTCTTGGATAAAAAAATGTGGTCTTCTGTCTATGTTGACAGTAATAGACAGAAAGTTGCGAAAAGCCAGCACCATACACTTTTTGCTCATAAAGAGTCCATACAGAGTAAACATAGATCGTTTCGAGGGAAATACAACTTTAACAGTACTAGTGATATTAGTAACTCTATTGATAGTTCTTGGCGTCAGACTAGTAAAGATTCTTGTATTTCAGCCAGTTCTGTTAATCATGAGAACAAATGGGAGAAAGGGCAGGTTAGAGCTCCTAAGATCAACCAGGTGTTTGCTGGTGCAGATTCTGATAAACTTGTAACAGGGAATAGACGTAGTACTATTTTTTCCAGGAATGAAACCCACTATGTCCAGGAAAATAAGCATTCTAAAGATCCAGTTACTTGTCAAACTCAGCACAGCCAGTTTGACGGGATTGGTAAACATATTCCTAAAGATGAAAAGGATAACAGTTGTGGTAAGAGATATAATCACAAGATTAGTCAGTACCAAGGTAGTTTATCAAGGGGTAATTTTGATTCTCCAAGGAATTGTAAACAATTTAGCGGATTTCAACATTTTGATCCGAAGAATTCTATAAGTTATGGTAGAAATAACTGTAAGAAAAACTATCAATCTAGTAATGATTTTGCTACTAGAAAGCAAGTACTGTCTAGTGGACATTTTTGTCAAAGAAGATATGTTAATAACAACAATGCTAACTTGGGTTATAGACATAATATTTGTCATAATAGAGGAATTGACAATAATATAAAGAGAGATAATAGCTATCCACATATTTCTCTACATCACCAGAGTAACTTGGCTCAGCAAAAGACTAAAGTCATTGTTTGTAAACAAGGCAACTGTAATGATAGATATTTTCGTCATAGGACAAATAACAAGCGCAAGTATGCTAACTTTGCTCAACATGAGCCCATAGTCAGTTGTAATAGAGGTAAACAAGGTAACAATAACACTGGTGTTTTAAATACTATGTCTGATAATGTTGTTCAGCACGAGAAAGTGTCTCGGTGTTGTGAATGTAACATTTTGTTTCAGCCTACGGCAGTAATGTCTTCTGTGATGTCTAGAGATTGTAAAAGAAGAGCTGAGGGCATTTTGAAACGACCATTACTTTATAAGGATCAAAATAATGGGTAATTGTAATTTGACTTCTACGTTTTTTCTCCTTAGATTGTACCATTCATTAAAATGGAAATTTTCATTCATATATTTTGACAGAAGCGACTTTACGATAACAGTCAAGGCTCCTGTGTCATATTAGTAGTGAGAAAAGTGGGTCAACTCAGCATCCGTGTGTGCGTTCAAGCGTAACTTGTTCTGCGTCCCACTAAACATCTGATGTTTTGCTTGCTCAGGGTCAGGACATGTTGACAGGAAAGCGAGAGATTTCCATCTGATTTTTTTTTTTTTACTTATGTAAACAGTAAATATTTTATTTTGTATTTGTTAGTATAATAAATGATATGTTCTTGATTTGCAATAACATGTAATTTCGTTTGAAATATTTAATGCATCATTTGATTGCCATGATTTTTTGTTTTTATTGTTAGCTATATTCCATTGTTGAACTTGCAGTGGTTTGTTTTGGTTTGTTGTTTTTGGTAGCAGTTTTGTTAGGATAACTTTTTGTACATGTTGAGTTTGCAAGCCCTATGCACAAAACTCATTACTTGTAATGGTGCAATAATTACTTTTAGATAATTCATGAGCACTTGCATTTTTTCTCATATGTTTTATGTGATGTATATTTTTAAAAAAAAAAAAAACTTACATTTGTTAATGTGTGTCTGTTTAGAAATAGATTGTTTATATGTCCTTCATTTTCTTAGAATCGATTTCATTGTTAGTTTATTTATTATAGCTTTGAATTGGTTGTAAAGGAAATATTTTTTATGCAACTTAGTGCTACGAAACTTTTTTGTATTTTTTTTTTTTGAAAATGTATTTTTTGAACGGTGTAATATTTTTTCTGTGCCAATGTTAATCTGTATATTATGGTTAGTAATGTGTAGTGTCATTAGTTCCTTGAAATTGTTTTTTAATGTTTGATGTATTTTCTGTATTTAGCGCGTGACTTTGAGTCAGTGCAAATCTTTTTGATAGCGTCTTTTTTTTTTTTTGTTTGTGCGATATCTTGTATAATTTATTATTAGTTATGCATAAGTTTTATAATTTGGTTAAATTACTTACTATTTTTTTTTTGTCATAAGTTTTTTTTTTCACTTGTGTTGTTAGTATAGATATACTTTGTCATTTTGTGTTATAATTTTTTATCGTAGTTGTATTAACTTATATTATATGATGTGTGATTTAAATAGTTATTGTAAGGTATTGTTACAACTTTTTCTACATGTGCATCTTTACTTTTCATCTGTCTTTGTTGACTATTCGTCATCTCTTTACATTTTTTCTGTTGTCTTTTCAGCATAATCTGATATGTTGTTTATACTTCCGTGTTTCATCTTTGTCTCACTTTATGCTTCGTGTATACTTTTTTCTGTTACGCTACTTAGACTTTCATTCTTTGTATTGTTCAAGTATTGAGGTAACTTTAGATCAGGGATAGTTGTATTTGCTTTACATGATTTGACATTGTGATATTATTTGTTGTTTTTCATATGATGATTTCACATTTTACTTCTTTTCGAATTATACTTTGTTTACTTGATATTATCATTTCTATTACTATTGTTTGTTGCTTGTTTGAGCATTATTGTATATGCTTAACTTAGTTCTGTAATAGATTAATTTTGAGATACTTAGCTTGGTTTTCTAATAGATTAATTTTAATAATCATACGTTGGATGATTGTTATTTACTTTACATTTACTGCTAATATTTTGTAGATATACTATTTCTGACCTATCATAAGATGAATTTTGTAAAACATATGTTAGAATTTCATTATCTTTTAAATTTTTTCGTTTTGGGAGTTAATTTTCAAAAAATGATAGAATCATTTTTTCTCCTGGGTGTGTGGGAAACTGTAACGAGTGATCCTATGAAAGGGGCAGTAATTCGGAATATGTTTTTGATCAAAGTAGATTATGAGTTACAATACTTGTATACCTGATTAAGCTGAGGTTTGTTTAACGTTATAATAGAAACATATCCTTTTATTTTGAGTGACAGAGTACAGAAAAGCGTGTGAACGCTTTTATCTCAAATGCTGAGATGTATTTATTCTGTACTGTTTTTGAGCTGTGTTCAAAAACAGCGGAGTCTCGTTTTGGGTTTTTTGGCGGGACTAGAGAGTGTGATCCCGGAGAGGAGAGTAGGGATTCGGAGCGTTGGACCGGGGAGTGGTCAACGCTGTCTGTGTGTGTTTTTCGAGGATGTATGCCTACGTAGTGCTTTGAATAATGTCGACTTAATGGTTTTGCTGTGTGGACAGGCCATATTATGTATTTATGAAGCTGTGGTGAAAGCTATTATGAGTCCAGGATTGGGACAGGCCATATTATGTATTTGTGAAGCTGTGATGAGGCTATTATGAGTCCAGGATTGGGACAGGCCATATTATGTATTTGTGAAGCTGTGATGAAGCTATTATGAGTCCAGGATTGGGACAGGCCATATTATGTATTTGTGAAGCTGTGATGAAGCTATTATGAGTCCAGGATTGGGACAGGCCATATTATGTATTTGTGAAGCTGTGATGAAGCTATTATGAGTCCAGGATTGGGACAGGCCATATTATGTATTTGTGAAGCTGTGATGAAGCTATTATGAGTCCAGGATTGGGACAGGCCATATTATGTATTTGTGAAGCTGTGATGAAGCTATTATGAGTCCAGGATTGGGACAGGCCATATTATGTATTTGTGAAGCTGTGATGAAGCTATTATGAGTCCAGGATTGGGACAGGCCATATTATGTATTTGTGAAGCTGTGATGAAGCTATTATGAGTCCAGGATTGGGACAGGCCATATTATGTATTTATGAGGCCATATTAAGTATTTATGAAGCTGTGGTGAAGCTGGTATTATAGGCCAAGATATTATTAACTGCCAGGAGTGCAGTCTGTTGAGCGCTGGGGATAGCGTGTATATTTCACTGTGAACTTTATGGTATTATAGGCCAAGATATTATTAACTGCCAGGAGTGCAGTCTGTTGAGCGCTGGGGATAGCGTGTATTTTTCACTGTGAACTTTATATTAATGCCTACGTGTTCGTGTTGTAATTCAAACTGTATATTGATGTGATCGTGCTGTGACTTAATAAACAATAATTAAATATCACCAGTCGTTCCATACTCGATGACTCCCGTGTGCTCACCTGTTGTGTGAACGACTTTGCCAGCACACAATCACAATCACTCCACTTTGATATATAACCACCCAGCTTAACTTTAACAGTACCATCATTTCATTTCTCCCCTAGACACTAGGTACATCATACACCAGACACTAGAGCCAAAATAGTGACCGTGTGAGATCTAGGGAGGTAGCGTTAGGTTCCCTGCACATAATTCATCATCATCATTTATAGAGTCAGGGGCCTTCATGTGCTTGACCTCACACGGTTAATACATACACGGATTTCATTCTTTTAGGATACCATCGTAACCTCCCCAGCAAAATCTAACTTTGCTACATAAATTGGTAGGCTTGTCCGGGCATTTGAATTTCTCCTAGTACTACATACATTGGGGTCTGGGTCTTAGCATAAACAACATTCTATTGTCCCAGGGAATCCCCATAATCATTATTGCCCAAGATTTGGGAAGTCAAGAAACTGTCAAAACCCAGATTTAATTAGATAAATTTATACTTATTTAGAAAGTTAGTTAGAACATTTTGCATTTATCAGAATGGCAGATCTGGCCAAGTTTCGATCTGCGGCTGTTCAGACTGCAAAAGAAATGAATATGGAGGGTCAAATCTTAATTGACTATGTCACTTCAGAATGTGATAAATTTATTACTAGGGAAGAACATAGGTTAGCTGAGGAAAGGAAAATGCAATTAGAAGATGCTAGGGAGACTAAGAAATTAGAGGCTGATAGGGAGGCTGAGATTAAGAGGCTGCAGTTGGAGGAAAAGAAACTTGAGGCTCAAAGAAACTTGAGGCTGGTAGGGAGGCAAAGAAACTTGAGGCTGAGAAGGAGGAAAAACGTCTACAGAGGGAGGCGGAACGAGAGAAAGAAGAAAGGAGATTGGAGGTGGAACGAGAGAAAGAAGAAAGGAGATTGGAGGCGGAACGAGAGAAAGAAGAAAGGAGATTGGAGGCGGAAAGGGAAGATAAAAGATTACAAAGAGGACATGAGATACGACTAAGGGAGTTAGAGCTGCAAGGCCATGCTCCTGAAAATGGAACTAGCCCATCCACTTCCGACTCAGCTGCAAGCCAGGGGGCCTCCACATCAGCCATGGGGTTCCATTTAGATTACTTTGTGGAAAAGGATGACGACATTGAGTCGTATTTAAGCAGATACGAAATATTAGCCACTACTTATGGGTTAGAAAGAGAAAAATGGGGTGTAAAGTTGTCTCAGGGTCTTCGGGGAACAGCTTATGAAGTGTTTTTCAAAATGAGCAGGGATGACCAAGACAACTATGACATGTTGAAGCAGGCTCTTCTGTTAAGATACGAAAAGAACGGAGAGTTTTATAGAAAGAAAGTTAGGAATGCCAGGCTACTGTCGGGTGAGACCTATCACCAGTTCTCCGCCCGTTTGTAGACGTATATGGAGAAATGGGCTTCTTTGGGGATACTACAACTGATACTCATTGAACAGATGAGAGAGTCCATGGCTCCAGACATGAGAACATGTCTCATGAAACAGGGCGCGGAGAGGCTGGGTGAGATCATAAATATCGCTGAGAGGTATCAGGCAGCCCAGGCAGAGGTAGCTGGTATCAAGAAAAAACCAGTAGATCAGTATAAGGCTCCTCAAAACCATTATAAATTTGATAACAGAAATAAGCAGAACTTTAATAGGCCTCGGAATGATTTTAAAAATAAAACCTCACATTTCAATGACAGAAAGAATGATGAAAGAAAGCATTTTAACCAAGGAAAGAGGTGGTGTTAACATTGTAGGAAGGACAACCATAACACCGAATTCTGTAAAAGTAAACCTTCTGGATGTGCTGCTATGAGAAGGGGGAACCAGGAAGTAAAGGACAAACCTGCTGGACAGCAGGAACCTTATCACCCCCCAGTTTGTGAGGATGTTGTATGCAATGAGGTCACCATAAGGTGTCTCTATGATACAGGTCTAGATTTTGATGCTGTCGTGAGCGCGCACTTGGTGAACCCAGATCAGTATACCCCAGAAACAGTGGAGATACAAGGGGCGACCAAGGACCTACCACTCATGAAACTTCCCATTGCAAGGATAACAGTAAAAACTCGCTATGTGGAAGGGATAATCAGAGCAGCAGTGATAGACGCACCCATCTACCCTCTGATATCGGGGTGTCGTTATGTCTACTTGGGAAATCCCAAAAGACCGGTGGTCTTGGCAGCAGTCCAGATACGATCACAATCCAGAAAGGAAGAAGATGAACCTATAAATACTCATCCAGAGAAGATGAGGAAGGCACAGGCTCAAGATAGGTCACTGAAGCAGTGCTTTCAAAAATTGCGTACCTGCCATACACCACTCCGCAAAGGAGAATTCTATATGAAGAATAAATTGTTAATGAGGAAGGCCGGCACTGGTTCAGCTGGTCACGGACAGCTGGTCCTTCCCAGTTCATATAGGGAAAAGGTAATGGAGTTAGGTCATGCTAGCCCCTTCAGTGGTCACATGGGGATTAGCGCAACAGGACAGCGTATAGCTTGTCATTATTTCTGGCCAGGGATAACGGAAGACATAAAGAGATATGTAAAATCCTGTCCCGAATGCCAGAGAGTAGCTCCAAAGCATTGGGCTGCTCCAGCAATTCTTGGGGAAATGCCCATTGTGGGAACCCCTTTTGAGAGAGTTGCAGTGGATATTGTGGGACCTCTCACTCGGACCAAGAGGAGGAACAGTTACATCCTTACTCTGGTAGACACTTGTTCCATGTGGGGAGAGGCGGTAGCCCTGTCATCAATCGATTCGAAACATGTGGCAGAGGCATTACTTACGATATTCACAAGGTTAGGATTCCCGCACCAAATCTTGACTGATAATGGCTCTCAGTTCAAGGGGAAACTAACAGAAGAGGTTTTCAGGTTGTTCCAAGCCAAGCACTTTCATTGTAGTCCGTATCACCCCCAACGGAACGGCCAGGTAGAGAGGTTCAATGGGACTCTCATTTCTATCCTGAGAAAGCTGGCACATGAGAAACCTGATACGTGGGACCACAACTTGCCCGCCGCATTGTTTGCGTACCGGGAAGTACCACATAATTTAACCGGAATGGCACCCGCAACACTGTTATTTGGGAGGCCAATAAAAGGTCCTCTAGAAGCTTTGTTAAGGACCTGGACAGATGAGAAGGCAGAGGAGACTGTTACCTCATCTTATCAATATGTGAACGAACTGACCACTCGTTTAAAAATTAGTTGGAAACTGGCAAATGATAATTTGAGACAAGCCATGAAAAAGCATGCTGCTTATTATAATAAAAAAGCTAAGGATAGGGAACTTGCTGTAGGGGAGAAGGTGCTTCTTCTATTGCCAGGCAGCAACAATAAACTTCAGATCGGATGGCAAGGGCCTTACACAGTTTTGGAAAAGGTATCCAGAACAAATTATAAGATAGACAAAAAGGGAAAGGAAAAAGTCTATCATGTGAACCTTTTGAAGAAATATCTGGACAGACAAATCCAGGAAGGAACACACCTATTGGCCTTGTCTATTGCAACCGAAATGAAAAATGACCCTCTCTCCTCATTCGAATATCCACTGAAACCCAGTGAAACGTTTGCCCAGGTGAAGATCAGTAATCACCTGACAAAAGGACAGAGGGAGAAGGTTCAACAGGTCCTTGAGAAACATTCAGATGTGTTAACGGATAAACCGGGGCACACCAATTTGTTGGAATATGGTATGAAACTACTAGATCCAGCACCTATCTGTATGAGGCCCTATTCTATTCCTTTCGCTAAGGAAAAAGCTTTGAAAGAGGAGATAGATTATTTGTTACAAGAAGGTATTATTTCTCACAGTGAGTCTCCTTATAGTTCCTGTGTGGTTTTGTTGCGGAAACCATCGGGAGAACATAGACTGTGCATAGATTACAGGGTACTGAATGCTGTCACAGAAGGTCAGGTGGATCCATTACCTGATACTACTCAACTATTTGCCAGGGTGAACAAGGCAAAATATTTTTCTAAGGTGGATCTTAGCAAAGGCTATTACCAAATTCCAGTAAAGCCTGAGGTTCGACCTTATTTGGCCATTAGCACCTCGGAAGGTCATTATGAGTTCAACATGTTACCGTTTGGGTTGAAAAATGCCCCGAGTGTGTTTTCAAGGATGATGGGAAAATTATTGGATCCCCTGAAAAATCCATGTATTTCGAATTTTATGGACGATATCTTCATTGCTACGGAAACATTTGAGGAACACGTTACCTCTTTGAATATGCTGTTTGATAGACTCAGAGAGGCTAGCTTAACCGCTAGGCCAACAAAATGTTGTATTGGTTGTAAAGAGTTGGAATTCTTGGGACATACTGTACATCAGGGTAGCATGACCCCTGATCCCAAGAATCTGGAAAAATTGAAAAGAGCACCTAGGCCACAAACAAAGAAAGATGTGCGATCTTTCGTGTCATTGTGTGGTTTCTACCAAAAGTACATCAAAAATTTTAACTCTATATGTGCTCCTCTGACAGATTTAACTCGCAAAGGTCAACCTGATACAATAAATTGGTCAGCACAGTGTGAATTGGCTTACCGGGAGTTAAAAGAGAAACTTACAAGCAGGCCAGTATTGCAATTGCCTGACTTGAATCAAGAATTTTTCGTGAGAAGTGATGCAAGCAATGTGGGCCTAGGCGCTACATTGTTGCAAAAGTCCTCCTCACAGGATGGGGAATTGAACCCAGTCGCTTATGCAAGCCGCAAGTTAATCAAGGCGGAAAAAATTATTCAACAAGTGAAAAGGAATGTCTAGCTTTGATATGGGCTATAAAATAATTCCAGATTTATTTATATGGCAGGACATTTGTGGTCCAAACGGATCATTCACCACTCGTATTCCTGTCACAGGCCAAGCATGAAAATTCCAGATTATTGAGATGGTCCTTGTTATTGCAGCCGTAATCATTTCTGATAGAATATATTCCCAGCCCTCGGAACGTAGGTGCAGACTTTTTAAGTAGACATCCTTATGATGAAGATCAGAAAAACGCGTAAGACTTCATTGAGCTAAGTTATCTCGCAGATTATAACCTGCTAATGATTGCATGTTTTAGGATGGGAGGTGTGTAGCAAAATCTGCGAGAAAAATCGCTCATTTCAGTAAGATTTTAGTCATAAAATGAAATAAATAAACCAGCCCTATTGTGTCTGACGGTGATGCTCTCACACTCCAGCAACGCTGCCTTTTGTGCAGTGCTAAAGCCTATAGAACGATTCCACGGTAAAAATCTAACACGCGTTTTGGTTTCGGTTTCGAAAACGTACTACCAACATTTAACATTTTGCCAGATCTGTTGAATACATTTTGCAGCCTAGACTTATAATTAACGATTGTGCGGAAGTGTGCCGCAAAATAACTATCTGAATTAACGTATTCTGTCAACTTTAACGCAAACATCAGTAGCAATCCTTACATTTTTTGGTAGTGTTACACGATACAATACAAATTATTAACGCCAATTCTTAACCCGCCACGCCAACACCCCGCTTCGCTTGACACATTCTGCCATGCATATATACACGCTGGAGCAAAGCCAACAGAGGCAAAACACGCAGACAATTTTATTGCCTCCTCGTGGTAATGTTTCTGACGTCACAAAAACAAGTTAGTTATTTGAAAAATACATGCTAGCGAGATGAAAGAGAGGGGAAGATGGCGGTCTTGTGTAAAATATTTATTTGACGATGACCGGTGACAAAATTGAAAATCTAAAACCATAATGAAACTGAACATAAAAATCATATGGTAGTATAGCTTATAGTCCACTGAGCAAGAACGTATTTTAAATAATATAATAGTCCCAGTATTAGCCAAGTTATTGAAAAAATACTAAATGACTACGGACGCACGACCAGACAGACTGTTGTTCCTGCTTGTTTTTTTCATAATGTTAGTGGGGACACCGGCTTAGAAGGGAGGCATTGAGGTAAATTCAAATTCGCTTGGGTAACAAGAGTATAGGAGGAGAGGGGAGCGGTAGGAACATTGTTACCAAAAACTAACATCGTTTTGTATTGGCATAACTAAAGCGGACTGGCCAATCGACTACCAGACGCAGAGTATGTTTGGAATTATTTTTGTTTTTCAAAAACTGCATTTGAATTCTGGTAGTCGCAAGCTTTCGATTGGCCAGTGCTACTAAATATTAGCAAAAAGCTTTCACTATTCATTGCCAGTTGAACAGTATTTTTTATTCAGATACGCTGAGAACAGCTGTGATAAATTTAAAAGTAAATTTAAGTATTTCACAGTCTGGACGGAGCAGAAGAAACTGAGGCCATTTCATTGCAAAGTCAGCGTCATTTGTTTATATTTCTTGATTTGTGGTAAGAATGCTTTATGAATTTAATATGTTTAATCCAATTACCAAAGTTAGATACTGCTATTGGGAAAAAGTGAAGGACGTGACGGGAGCAGACATTGTTGAGTCCTCACGTTGAAATGTATCTAACTAATGTATGTTGTCATAATTATGTTTGAATATTATTGTATTAGAGTATATTAGTAAGCCTACGTGTTCAATGAACACTGTTCAACATGCCTGAAGCATTTATATTTAAAAAGAAAAAGATGAGAAAAATATATAAAAGGAAATGTGGTTACCCCACATTATATTATTGAGGAAAACTATGTAAACGTGCAGTGGCGTATCTGCATAAGGGACCTGAGGGGTGGTCACAGCAAGGTAAGAGTCATGAAAAATTAGGGGGTGAGTGCACCTGAAATGCACGCGAGGCTGACCCCATACCCACGTATGAAATTAAATACAGTAGAACTCCATTTATCCGAACCCCATGGGACCCAGCATCGTTCGGATAATCAAATGTTCGGATAATTGGATTACATAATGTATCGAGTACATGTACACATATTTCTAAAAATAATTAACGATCACAAAGAAAATACACTATAAAACATATTTACTTGTACTGTAATAATAATACCCACACTGTATTAGATCACTGTATCACCAAAATCTTTCATTACACTGCAGTGCATGTACTACTTGTATTAATTATTTTTGTTAAGAAAGAGAAATGTTTTCAAAATAATATTACAAACGATTCAAAACCAGGCGCAACTTACGTATACATGTACTTGCACAGTTGTAGCCCACTATTTAAAATAATGAGGAATCCTCTTTTGCACCAAACTGGATAGTCTGCTTTTGGCTGCTAATTCCCGCATTCTCTTCAACAGCAGAAGCTGTGTAGGACAGCTGTCATCTTCTTGCTCGTACCAAGCCATCGCTGTTTCTAGTGCTATAAAGGCCTCTTCAGGACTTGGTCGACGTTTTGGGTTTTCTTCATAATCTACAAGTACATCATGTACTTCTGAGGAGTCTTCATCATCAGTCACTACATGTATTTGGTTTTCTTCTTGCACAAAAGACAAAATTTCTTCGTCATTCAAAAACTGAAAACCAGAATCATTATCATCTTCTAGCCACATGTGTGCATCATCTTTGTCACAGTCCGAAAATCCGGGCATTGCTTGAAACAGTTCCACAACTTCATTTATACAATCATCATTTGTGTCCACTGCAGTAGTTTCATTTCCTCCTTTTTTCCCAAGCAATATATTCCAAGCCTTGTTGAGATTATCTTGTGACAGGGTGGTCCAAGCATCAGCTAACATATAGCAGCAGTCTTTGAGATTAAGCTTTTTGGAAAACGCCACCACACTTTCTTCATCTTCAGCCAACAATAAACGACGCAGGACTTCCTTCTTGTACATCTTTTTAAGCTTTGCTATAACACCCTGATCCATTGGTTGAATCAGTGCTGTTACATTGGGAGGCAGAAAAATTACTTTAAAATTTGCATCAACTGCATTCAATGTATCCGTCTCTGGATGAGATGGTGCATTGTCCAGTAGATGAATACTTTTTCATTTTTCTTTTCTTGTTCTCTCAATCTCTTCACATTTGGGATGAACTGATTTGTATACCAATCAAGAAATATTTCACTATTCATCCAAGCACTCTTCTGTGCTTTGCAGCACAATGGAGACATGTCACATTCTTTAAACAACGTGGTTTTTTGGCTTTGCCGATCATTAGCACCGGTAAACGATGACTTCCACTGGCATTCGCGGCTACCAAAATTGTTACTCTCTCTTTGCACTTTTTAAACCCAGGGGCAGCTGCTTCGCGCTGAGATGCAAGTGATTTTTGAGGCAATGATTTCCAGTATAAGCCAGTCTCATCGGCATTATACACATCATCGAGTAAATAACCTTCTTCTTCCAAAAAAGCCAAGAATGTTTCTTTCAAATTTTCAGCGGCAGTTGCATCGCTAGATAAAGATTCTCCTTGAATCTCCAATTCTCGTATGCCATGACGAGATTTAAAGTTTCTTAACCATCCCTGGCTAGCCTTAAATTCAGGAGGACCGTCAAGTTGATTGTTGAACTGAAGTGCCTTTTCACACAATAGAGAGCCAGAGAAAGGTTCCCCTTTGCTTCTTCTTTGCACAAACCATATATACAAAGCCTCTTCCAATTTCAAATCTTTCGCATTTCTCATGGTTTTACGTACGTTTCTTCGACCCATTTTCACAATCCAATTTCGATGCAAAACTCATAATTTTATCCTTGTTACTTTTGATGTCAGAGACGGTAGCTTTCCCAACATTGAAAATCCTCGCAAGTTAATACACAGTTTCACCTTTTCCTAGTTGAACTGTCTGTTTAGCCAGTGTTCTGCTTAGAACGCACACGTACACTGGATTGGTAAACCAGATATTAACTGACTTTATGATCTAACTGACATTCTGTACGTAAGCGACCGACCATTAGCCCATACCATCCTCTACAAATTGTTCGCACACACTTGAAGCTTGCCGCATCAAAAGATTCAGAAATGTAGTCTAACGTGACTGGTGGCGTCTGATTTTTTTTTCTGGAAAAAGTGTTCGGATAATTGGATGTTCGGATAATTGGGGTTCGGATAAATGGAGTTCTACTGTAAAAGAATAAGTGATCAGATGTAAAAAGCCAGGGTGTCCTTTTGTTGCAGAGGTTTTGTTTCCTGTTGCCAGCTGGTGACAGAAAACCTGAGGAGTGACGATAACGCCAAGAAGTCTCCGAAATTTCATGTATGCTTTCAAGAGATAACAGCAGGAGCTTGGGCGTGTGATGTGATATCGATATTTCTGCAACTACACAATACCTTATCTTTCAACAAGAAACCCCAGGTGATATGTTAAGGACCTAGGTAAATCTGACAGTTTCGGTTTAAATAAACCTTGGTATTTCAAATCATACTCAGGAAGTTGATGGGGTATGATGATAATACAGCCCCTCATACACAGTGACTCTCCCTCTTAGAAGAATAAATTTAAGCTGTGAACATTCCAACAGGAAAGACATATATTAACATTGTAGTTATTTGGGCAGATTGTCCACACAATTTTAGTTAATCTTTTATGTAAACTATCTTGTCCTCATTTTCAAAGACCTGTCCAAACGATATGACTGGACAGGCAAAATAAATTGTATAAAAAATTATCAAAATTTAAAGAAAAACTTAACCACAGGTTTTATTCACTTCCTCATAGAAACTTAAAGTGTTTTTGTATTGTGTACCATCATTTCATTTCTCCCCTAGACACTAGGTACATCATACACCAGACACTAGAGCCAAAATAGTGACCGTGTGAGATCTAGGGAGGTAGCGTTAGGTTCCCTGCACATAATTCATCATCATCATTTATAGAGTCAGGGGCCTTCATGTGCTTGACCTCACACGGTTAATACATACACGGATTTCATTCTTTTAGGATACCAACATAACCTCCCCAGCAAACTCTAACTTTGCTACACTTTTTACAACATCAAAACATATAGAGAAATCAATAAATCATGTTTACAGACATATGAAAATAACCGAATAAGTGCCCTCCCCCTTGTTGAGAAAGGATCACAAAAGAAGATAATAACGCACAGGTCAAAGATTAACATTAGGTTACAGAATAGACAGTGAAAAACAAGTTCCCTTTAAATTACTGCTCAGTAAAGTACACATAATAATAATAGCCCCTTCAGTCATAACTGACTATGGGAATGCGCCCCTGAGGTGACAGCCCTCAGCTGCTTATTTTCCTTGTGCTCCTTTCGACGTTTTCTCCCCTCCTCTGCTTGTTGTGTGAGCCTCTCTTCGCCCAATCTGAGGTGGCGCCGTAAATAGCATCGCCACTTAGTGCGATCGGCAGCTTCATCCTCCCATGTTGCTGGATCCATGTCCAGTGCCCTCATATCTCTCTTGCACACATCTTTGAACCTCAGCTGTGGTCGCCCAACTGTTCTCTTGCCATCTGCTAATTGTCGGTAGAAGATATCTTTTGGGATGCGACCATCTTCCATGCGGCGAACATGGCCAAGCCAGCGAAGTCTGCGCTGTCTAAGCAGTGTATACATACTTTGAAGACCAGCACGTGACAACACCTCGACATTTGTCACTTTATCTTTCCACGAAATGCCGAGGATTCGGCGTAGACACCGTAAATGGAAGGTATTGAGCCTTCTTTCTTGCTTAGCATAGGTCGTCCAGGTCTCGCTGCCATATAGGAGTGTGCTGGTGACGCAGGCATTATATACCGCAGCTTTGGTCTTCATTGTGAGTTTGGAGTTTCCCCAAACACGTGATGTGAGGCGGGCAAAGGTAGCTGCAGCTTTGCCAATGCGGCTGTCGATTTCTGTATCCAGTGAGAGTTTGTCATTGATGGTAGACCCTAGGTATGTGAAGTGGTGCACCACTGCCAATTCATAGTTATCGATAGTGATAACTGGTGCAGCACCCGCATCCTCACTCAGCACATTCGTTTTCTTTAGACTTATTGTGAGGCCAAAGTCCTTGCATGCTTTAGTGAAGCGATTCATCAAGTTCTGAAGCTCCTGTTGGCTTTGAGTGACGACTGCAGCATCATCAGCGAACAACAAGTCTCTTATAGTGACCCTTCTGATTTTTGTTTTTGCCTTCAGCCTTGAAATATTAAACAGACGGCCATCTGACCTAGTGTGAAGGCATATTCCTTCAGTTGCATCTCTGAATGCATGTTTCAAGAGTAAGGCAAAGAAGATCCCGAAGAGGGTCGGAGCCAGAACACAGCCATGTTTAACGCCACTTCGTATGTCAAGGGGCTGTGACGTGCTTACAGCATATTGGACTGTTCCCTTCATGTCGTCATGGAATGACTTTATCATTTCCAGCATTTTAGAAGGGCAGCCTATTTTCAGGAGAATTTTGAAGAGTCCATCCCTACTAACCAGGTCAAATGCTTTTGTGAGGTCTATAAAGGCGATATATAAAGGCCTTTTCTGCTCTCTTGATTTTTCCTGAAGCTGGCGGACAGAGAAGATCATGTCTGTTGTTGATCTACCAGCTCGGAATCCACAAGTACACAAGTTTAGCGAAATAAAAAAAGAAGCTAATACAATGATTGTAACAAAGGAAAATATTCTCTCTCTCTCTCTCTCTCTCTCTCTCTCTCTCTCTGTCGTACGTGGCCACAACCAATCTCGCTTACCCACTCGTGGTGTTGATATCCCTTGAAAAAATTACAATAGTTCCTGAACCTATACTGTCAGGTGGGTTGACCAAATATGGCCGCAGTCCAGCCTATATATCGAATAATAATTACAAGGTGGACGCCAAATTTGGTGGTTTAATGTTCCCTGGATGAAACAAGTGTCACCGCGAATTGTTACTGAAGCAAGACGTGCTCTGGACGTTCACAGTTGCAAAAGGAGAAAAATAATTCCAGTATTGAGAAGAATCTGGTTGCTAAGACAAATGTTACAATATGTAAAAATGATGATGATTTAAATCCTATCGGCTGGCTCTATGTGAGTGCGATTTTGAAACAGCGTAGTTTTCTGGATCACTCCGTTGCTACGGCTGTCAAACGTCAGGAAAATATGTTCTTTCTTATGCCCAGTGGGCTGGAAAAAATTGAATAAATAATTCTGGGTTAGGTACAGTCCAGTTAAGGTTTAATATTAATGTTTATTGGTCTCTTGGGACCAACCGGTTCACGAAAGAACTTGGGACTTGTGAGCGACGAAGAAGACACCATTAATCTTTCACTGAATTAAGAAAAAGGACCGAACTAACCCAAAAATCGAATACCCAAAATCAGAAGACCGCTGGCCGCTGGTTTTGATCAGGTACTATATTAGGAAGAAAAGAACATTTATGAAAAAAATATGCTACTATCCTATCCACACGTAAAATTTCCGCTATGGCATGTCGGGAAAAAGGGTATGCGCCATTCCCCCGTTATTGCCCGCGAGAAAATAAACAGCGCACGAAGTCAATTATTATTTAATTTATCCATACGCGCACTTTAACAAATATCGCATGTCATTACTAGCTATAGATTGTCGGCGTCTATTGTTTTGTCACCTGATATTAACACTAGTCACTTATATAATTTCACACAATGAAATATACTGCGAATTCTATTCTGTCACTCATCCGTCCCGCATAATAATCTCAGTCAGCTAAACCATATCTTCTTGTGTAAGAAAGTGGGGTATTAGAAATTACATTACACTGAACAACTGGCAAGAAAATATCTACGCGTTATGTTATTTCACTAGTTTTAAACGCTAGGGAATTCCAGTGAATTAAAATGGTAATTTAACACATTTTAACACATAACAATTTTTATTACCACCAATCAGAAAATGAAATCCCCACGAGACTATTTAACACATTTAGCGAAGAAATGGTTCTGGTCTGGCGTGTTTAGATTATCCAAAAGTTTCTGAGCGACTCTGATAACTGAATTGGAGAGAACGCAGTATATATACAGATCATGGTGTTATATCTCTAGAGGGTGTTATAATTCACACATTCTGCATAGCAGAAAATTCAGGAAACTGCGTTTCCCAGATGAAAGGTTTGTTTGTTCATTCTACTCAGCGATGCTGACCGACATCAGAAGACTTGGCCGTGCAACGGGTCTTTCTTAGATTACGTCCCCTTTCGCAGATCATACATTTACCTCCCCCTGAACGTACGAACATCAAAGGTGGTCGGGAAAATATTATCGCCCGTGTATCTCTTCAAACAGTCCGTTGTTTCCACGCGTATCTGTCTAATGACCGATAATTGGCAAATCAGCTCGCGTGAGAAACTCACGTAAATAAACGTGATTCGCTCCCATGTTAAGACTGGCAGGTTGTGAACAGTTGGTAAACAACTCTGTTGTTATGTTCCCATAAAAAGGGCGTGGATTCAAAGGTGAGTCATACAGACAGAAAATTGCGAGGTTTGGCTTAGCCAATGGTAGACACTAAATGGGAAAGCAAAGGCTGTCAGATAACTATATCTATATTTCCATTATACGTCACAGTGATGATGATAATAGTGATAATGATGATGATGATAACTAAGAGAAAAGAACATTAGCAGACGAGAAGTCATACTTTTTCAATAGCTGAACAGATCACAGGAAAAATGCCAAAGTCTGAAAAAATATAAAAGGCAGGTTCTGAAGATTCGAACTGTTTCCAGCTCCCTTCACCAATCTTCCTTTACTGCTCGTATCCTGGTGATTACAGAACAAGGACTATCCTGTAATGCTATCAATAAGTTTCCCCAGTGTGTGTGTTACCGAGATACCTACACTAGCATTATTTGTGCTATTGTTAGAACGGGATAAATAGTTAGGACAGCTTACAAAGAAAAACATAATGAATGAAAATAATAATAAATTGCTACTGACAACAGTTCAAGGTAACAGCTCACGTTTACTAAAAGTGAGTGATTATCTAGAGACGTAAATAGAATGTTCGAGAACAGCGAAGATTGACCAATAAATTTAATCCAAAAGATTTGGGTTAACGAATCAGAGAGTGGCAAGGAAACACACCACGCTGAGATGACCAGAATTAATTAGTTAATTAGTTGGTGATTAGTTAGTGAGAGCGTGTGCTGAGACGTTTTCGAGCAGCTGTGCGGACAGGTTGTATGTCTGTGGTTTTACAGACTGGCTCTTATGTGTATATACATATGTCCAGCTACCTCAAGCAAGTGTTAATCTATCGGAAGATAGATATTGATTCTGTGGTTTACAGTTAGTATTTATTTCTATAGGAGATCAGCGATTATGCTCTCTTGTAAGTCTCTGATTTTGAATACATTATGCAAAAGACAGATTCTTGTTTCCAGGAATGTTTTGTAGAGGCATGATTTGCCAGTTCGATATGAGAACTCTATGACTATGTATTGTCGTGAAACGAAGTGTAACCCACTACTTTGTTAATCACTATGTCGAGATACAGATTTGCTTCAACCAATCAACTTGCACCGTTCACCAGTCTCTAAGACAGAATAAATTATACTGTTCACACAGTTCACGCAAGATGGCGGCTAAAAACTGAATAAAATTAGGCTGTATGAGACCAGGTACAAAACCGGAGGAAACCAATCATTTTGCTCCGCCAGGAACCAACCGAAAGCTTTCCTCAAGTATTTACCTGACTATATAATCGGGAGGATTTTATGCTAACCACGCAATCCCGAACTTGACGCCAGAGATACCGACTGACTGAAGGGGAAGAAGCTGTCACTTTGATTTATAACTTACCTGAGGGCATCGACCTGCAACCTACTTCACTAAGTCGCGTCAAAACCTGGCCAGTTTAAAATCTTAGGAGGGTAAATATATTTACGATAACCGTTGGTATTTGTTGTGTGTCATTATACTACCTATCAGGTTACTGATTGTATCTTGGGGGAATTAAGTGAATAGACGAAGACTAATAGGACTCATACTTCAATCTATTGTCTCCTATATTCAGTCTATTGTCTCTGATAATTCCAAACTGCAAATATAACCATAACAGTCCTTGTTAGGACTCAATCTATTGTCAGTCTATAACTTCAGTCTATTGTCTCTGATAACTCCAAACTGCAATATAATCAAAACAGTCCTTGTCAGGACTCAATCTATTGTCGCATCTAACTCAATCTATTGTCTCCTATAACTCAATCTATTGTCTCACACGACTTCAGTCTATTATCTCAGACCAACTGCAAATATAACCAAAACAGTCCTTGTTAGGACTCAATCTATTGTCTCATCTAACTCAATCTATTGTCTCAGATAAGACCAACTGCAATATAACCAAAACAGTCCTTGTCAGGACTCATTCTATTGTCGCATCTAACTCCAATCTATTGTCTCCTATAACTCCAACCTGATATTTCACCAAACAGTCCTCGTCTCATATACTCCTATCATAAGAACATAACAATATTGTTAGGATATATGTTACCAGCTATTGTCAGAGAGGGCGTGATATAGTATAGGGGGAAGGACATTGTTGTATCACACCTAGGTGTACATGTATTAAATGTATTCATGTATTGAATCTATATTATTGAATGTATCCATGTATTAGTTTATCAGAAAGTATGCTTTGCAAGTAGACACCTGTCTTGTCTCGCTATTGCTAATTCATACTGAGCCATGTTGTCATTCATCCTACATGCATACATCTGAGACACGCTCATTTCACTCACACTAGAAATAGGTGGGCTGGAGGACAGAAATTAGCACCTATTTTTGCTTTGTTACAGGTTTATTTGTGTCCTAAAAACCTGAGGTCGTATGTTCGAGTCAATCCCGCTGCCTGGAACTCCGCAGGAGCATAGAGGTTGACCAGACTCTACATCTTTGGTCCCCCTCAGTCTTGGGTGGGCTAAAGTAACGAGCCTCAGCAGGAGTGTGGGAATCAAACAAAGCTGAACAGACTTAAGAGAGATGAGTACACATTAGTACCATTTCTGTCGGCATTGTGAGCATAGAAACTGTCAGTGATGAGAAAGTGAAATTAGCATAGCAAGAGACAAAAATAACAACATAGCTGATAAGTGTTATATCCTTAATTAACAGCACAGCTGATATAATTTTTGTTCCTATAATTGGAAAACTTGTTGTAATATTTATTTATATATATATATATATATATATATATATATATATATATATATATATATATATATATATATATATATATATATATATTTATATATATATATATATATATATATATATATATATATATATATTTGTAAATCATATGTAAACTTACAAATTCATTACATTTCATTTTTTTCAACATTCACCCTTCAGCACAAGAGTAGATAGTGTATATACTAAATAAATACTTAGGAAATTGTATTTGAAGACTGGTCAATTTTATCATTGTTAAGCAACATCTGTTTCCTTGTTTTTTGATATCACAGTTAGTTACACAGCGGAGGTGGCACTTTATGTCGGTCTCCTCTCTACTATTGTTTCGAGATCAGAACATTCACAGCCGTAACTAATTTGTGATACCAGTAGTTCTCTCAGACACTGGGACTTCACCATTTTCTGCAGAAATTCTATTTCTGTAATTTTCAGTACTATACTGAGCCTACAGCCAAATAAAACCTCTCGCCACACTGGGGGCTCGTCCAGGATATTTCTGTATATCTTGAGCCATATTTGGTCTATTCATCTATCTACACTCTATCTTGTGCCACCCATAGATAACATAAGAAAATTTTTTTTTGAGAAAATCATTATAGGATTTTTACAAAATTATTTTCTTAGGAGGAGTACCATTTAGTACTTAGTAAATAGTTGATGCTCACAAAGTTGCACGGAAATTATTTGTTCATTTAAATTAATTAAGTTTAATTACAATAATTGGGTTATAGTAAATTTACATACCCTATCTAAGTAACGCCATGGCTGATCTGGTGAAGTTCAGGACTGCGATCATGCAGATGGGAAAGGAATTAAATTTGACAGGTGATGCTCTCACTCAGTATGTCACAACAGAAGTGGACAAACACATGGATAGGGAAGAAAGAAAGTTGCAATTAGAGGCAGAAGCCAAAAGACTGGAAGCTGAAAGAGAAGCCAAAAGACTGGAAGCTGAGAGAGAAGACAAAAGACTGGAAGCTCAGAGAGAAGACAAAAGACTGGAAATTGAAGCCAAAAAAATGGGAGGCTGAAAATGAGGCAAAGAAAATTGAAGCTGAGGAAAGGAAATTACAAGCAGAGAGAGACCATCAGTTAAGATTAAAAGAGCTTGAAATTCAGGCAAATACTGGCAATAATGGTGGTAGCTCACCTCACTCTGAGAGTAGCTCCAGCCAGAGCACCTCAAGTGGGGCCATGAATTTTCATCTGGACCCATTTGTTGAGAAAGAAGACGCCATTGAGTCGTACCTCGATAGATACGAAAGACTAGCCACTACCTATGGCTTAGTGAAAGAAAAATGGAGTCTTAAACTATCTCAGGGATTGAGAGGTGTGGCCTACGATGTGTATTTGAAGCTCTCAAGAGATGACCAGGAAGATTATGAAATCCTGAAACAGGCACTGCTTGTGAGATATGAAAAGAACTCAGAATCATATAGAAAGAAATTCCGAACCGCTAAACTTCTTCCAGGAGAAAACTATCACCAATTCTCTGCTAGATTGGAAACCTATTTGGAAAAATGGAGTAGTTTAGGAAAGTGTCAGGACCTGAAAGAAATGATAATGATGGAGCAAGTGAAAGAGTCCATGCCTCAAGAAATGAGGAAGTTTATCATGGAACAAGGAGCAGAGAGATTGGGAGATATTGTAACTGTTGCTGAGAGATATCAAGCAGCTTAGGCAGAAGTATTATGAAATAAGAAGAAGCAGAGTGAAAACTTCCAATCATCACAAAACTATACCAAATATGAACAAAATGACCATACCACAAGGAACAAACAAAGATTTGACCAAAAGGACAAAAACCCTCTAAGATCGGATAAGACACCTTACCGGAAGGAAGGAAAGTGGTGTAAAACTTGTCTAATGAGTAACCACAATACTGCAGACTGCAGAAGGAACAACCCTCCTTATTACGCTGCGTGTCTCACAACAGGGAACAAGGGAAGAAAGGAACTGGCAGGTAGTCAGAAAGACCTCCATCATCCCCCTGTCTGTGAGGAAGTGACATGTAATGGCACTAAAATTCAGTGCTTATATGATTCAGGTTTGGAATTCGACTCAGTCGTGAGTGCAACCCTAGTGCACCCTGACCAACTTACCACAGAAACAGTGGACATACAAGGGGCAATGCAGGGAACCGGCACCATGACACTTCCCATAGCAAGGATCAACGTGAGAACTCGCTATGTGGAAGGAGTGATAAGAGCAGCAGTAAGTGATGATCCTATATACCCGCTGGTAATAGGATGTAAATATGTCTTTTTGGGTGACCCAATAAAACCTGTTGTCATGGCAGCAAACCATACCAGGTCGAGCACCAAAAAGGAGGAGGGAGATCCAATAACCATTCATCGTACAAAGATGAAAAAGGCTCAAACAGCAGACAGCACATTGAAGCCTTGTTTTGGCAAATTGCCAAAGGCCCATAACCCTCCAGAGAAAGGAGACTACTATATGGAAAATGGCCTACTCTACAGACAAGCTGGAAAAGGACCTAAAGGGCATGGACAGCTGGTAGTGCCAAAATTCTATAGGGAGGAAATTATGGAGCAAGAGCATGCTACATCAAGCAGTGGTCACAGAGGAAAAAGGGCCACTTGTCAAAATATAGCATTGCGATATTACTGGCCAGGAATAATTGAAGACATGAGTCGGTATATGAAATCCTGTTCAGAATGTAACCAGGTAACCTCAATCAGAAGCGTAGACCAGTTACAGGACCTAGGGAAGCATTGTTGCGGACGTAGGCCCACAAAGAAGATACACAAAGAGAAAACAACAGGTAGAAGCAGTGATAACGAGAAAACGAAATCACAACAAGTCTACTGTTACACCAGTAACCATGGCAACTCTCCGTATTGTACAGAGAGGGGACGAGAGACATCCCACCCCGACTAGATATTTGTCGGAACACCATGGCCTGGATCATTTGGAAAATTTGGTTAGTCAGCAACCAGTATTAAAAAAGCTGCAGAAACAAACCCGAACCAAAGGAGGTAGGAACCAGGGCTGTACCAAACAGTTGATGGAGACAGGCCCCACTTCGGTATACTGCCCCTTACAATAGAAATAGGTGGGGGTCCGGCAACGTTGTTGTATTGCCGTCCCCATACCCAGTCCACTGGAAGCATTGCTGCGGACATGGACTGAAGAATAGCAAGCACAGGCACTAGAGGATGAGATTGACTATCTCTTAAAAGGGAAAATTATTTCAAAGTCTGAATCTCCCTACAGCTCAAGTGTGGTGCTATTAAGGAAGCCTAGTGGTGAACACATGTTATGTATTTACTACAAGAAGCTATATGCTATCACAGAATCTCAGGTGGATCCATTACCTGACACCAACCAGCTGTTCTCTACACTGAGTAAGGCTAGGTAATTATCGAAGGTAGATCTAAGCAAGGGATACTACCAAATACCAGTGAAACCAGAAGTTAGGAAAATGCTGGCATTCAGTACATCAGACGGACACTACGAGTTTAATGTACTACCCTTTGGGCTGAAAAATGCTCCAAGTATCTTTTCAAGAATGATGAGGAAATTGTTGGAACCTCTACAAAATCCCCATATCACTAACTTTATGGATGACATTCTTGTTGCTACAAACACATTTGAAGAGCATATAGTAGCGCTCTCCATGTTGTTTGACAGACTGAGAGAAACTGGATTGACTGCACGTCCAACCAAGTGCTATATCGGTTGTAAGGAGTTGGAATTCTTAGGTCACACTATTTCTACAGGTCATATGTCTCCTGACCCAAAGAATATATAGAAGCTAAAGAAGGCACCCAGACCTCAAACGAAGAAAGATGTGAGATCATTCGTGTCATTATGTGGGTTCTATCAGAAGTACATACCCCATTTTAACTCTCTGTGTGCACCATTAACTAACTTAATGAAGAAAGGACAGCCTGACAAAATCCAATGGAATGCTGATTGTGAAAAAGCTTACACAGAGCTAAAAGCAAAACTCACCAGCAAACCCATCCTTACACTACCCGATATCACACAGGAATTTGTATTAAGAACGGACGCTAGCAGTATAGGTATTGGTGCAACTCTCTTGCAGAAATCAAAAGCCCAGCCGGAGGAACTTTTACCAGTCGCCTACGCCAGTAGGAAGCTGAATGCAGCTGAGTTGAACTACTCGACCATAGAGAAAGAATGTTTAGCTCTAATTTGGTCCATCAACAAATTTTCACCTTATCTGTATGGGACACACTTCATTGTCCAAAGCGATCACCAACCTTTAACATTCTTGGCTGCATCTAAAAAACTAAATTCGAGATTGTTAAGGTGGAGTCTGCTTCTTGCGCCTTATTCCTTTACCGTGAATTACATTCCAGGAAGAGACAATGTAGGAGCTGATTTTTTAAGTCGACACCCTAGTACTCTGGAAGGACAGACGCAAAAGGATTAATCACAACAGGGGTTTACACGTCAGCTATGACAAGTCACAGCTAGGAAAGGAGGGGGCTATGTCGTGAAACGAAGTGTAACCCACTACTTTGTTAATCACTATGTCGAGATACAGATTTGCTTCAACCAATCAACTTGCACCGTTCACCAGTCTCTGAGACAGAATAAATTATACTGTTCACGCAGTTCACGCAAGATGGCGGCTAAAAACTGAATAAAATTAGGCTGTATGAGACCAGGTACAAAACCGGAGGAAACCAATCATTTTGCTCCGCCAGGAACCAACCGAAAGCTTTCCTCAAGTATTTACCTGACTATATAATCGGGAGGATTTTATGCTAACCACGCAATCCCGAACTTGACGCCAGAGATACCGACTGACTGAAGGGGAAGAAGCTGTCACTTTGATTTATAACTTACCTGAGGGCATCGACCTGCAACCTACTTCACTAAGTCGCGTCAAAATCTGGCCAGTTTAAAATCTTAGGAGGGTAAATATATTTACGATAACCGTTGGTATTTGTTGTGTGTCATTATACTACCTATCAGGTTACTGATTGTATCTTGGGGGAATTAAGTGAATAGACGAAGACTAATAGGACTCATACTTCAATCTATTGTCTCCTATATTCAGTCTATTGTCTCTGATAATTCCAAACTGCAAATATAACCATAACAGTCCTTGTTAGGACTCAATCTATTGTCAGTCTATAACTTCAGTCTATTGTCTCTGATAACTCCAAACTGCAATATAATCAAAACAGTCCTTGTCAGGACTCAATCTATTGTCGCATCTAACTCAATCTATTGTCTAATATAACTCAATCTATTGTCTCACACGACTTCAGTCTATTATCTCAGACCAACTGCAAATATAACCAAAACAGTCCTTGTTAGGACTCAATCTATTGTCTCATCTAACTCAATCTATTGTCTCAGATAAGACCAACTGCAATATAACCAAAACAGTCCTTGTCAGGACTCATTCTATTGTCGCATCTAACTCCAATCTATTGTCTCCTATAACTCCAACCTGATATATCACCAAACAGTCCTCGTCTCATATACTCCTATCATAAGAACATAACAATATTGTTAGGATATATGTTACCAGCTATTGTCAGAGAGGGCGTGATATAGTATAGGGGGAAGGACATTGTTGTATCACACACCTATTATTGATTTATTCATGTATTGATTTAATTGTGGGATGTATTCATGTATTAAATGTATTCATGTATTGAATCTATATTATTGAATGTATCCATGTATTAGTTTATCAGAAAGTATGCTTTGCAAGTAGACACCTGTCTTGTCTCGCTATTGCTAATTCATACTGAGCCATGTTGTCATTCATCCTACATGCATACATCTGAGACACGCTCATTTCACTCACACTAGAAATAGGTGGGCTTGAGGACAGAAATTAGCCCCTATTTTTGCTTTGTTACAGGTTTATTTGTGTCCTAAAAACCTGAGGTCGTATGTTCGAGTCAATCCCGCTGCCTGGAACTCCGCAGGAGCATAGAGGTTGACCAGACTCTACATCTTTGGTCCCCCTCAGTCTTGGGTGGGCTAAAGTAACGAGCCTCAGCAGGAGTGGGTGAACCAAACAAAGCAGAACAGACTTAAGAGAGATGAGTACACATTAGTACCATTTCTGTCGGCATTGTGAGCATAGAAACTGTCAGTGATGAGAAAGTGAAATTAGCATAGCAAGAGACAAAAATAACAACATAGCTGATAAGTGTTATATCCTTAATTAACAGCACAGCTGATATAATTTTTGTTCCTATAATTGGAAAACTTGTTGTAATATTTATTTATATATATATATATATATATATATATATATATATATATATATATATATATATATATATATATATATATATATATATATATATATATATATATATATATATATATATATATATATATATTATTTATAAATCATATGTAAACTTACAAATTCATTACATTTCATTTTTTTCAACATTCGCCCTTCAGCACAAGAGTAGATAGTGTATATACTAAATAAATACTTAGGAAATTGTATTTGAAGACTTGTCAATTTTATCATTGTTAAGCAAAATCTGTTTCCTTGTTTTTTGATATCACAGTTAGTTACACAGCGGAGGTGGCACTTTATGTCGGTCTCCTCTCTACTATTGTTTCGAGATCAGAACATTCACAGCCGTAACTAATTTGTGATACCAGTAGTTCTCTCAGACACTGGGACTTCACCATTTTCTGCAGAAATTCTATTTCTGTAATTTTCAGTACTATACTGATCCTACAGCCAAATAAAACCTCTCGCCACACTGGGGGCTCGTTCCTGGGATATTTCTGTATATCTTGAGCCATATTTGGTCTATTCATCTATCTACACTCTATCTTGTGCCACCCATAGATAACATAAGAAAAAAAAATTTTTTTTAAAAAATCATTATAGGATTTTTACAAAATTATTTTCTTAGGAGGAGTACCATTTAGTACTCAGTAAATAGTTGATGCTCACAAAGTTGCACGGAAATTATTTGTTCATTTAAATTAATTAAGTTTAATTACAATAATTGGGTTATAGTAAATTTACATACCCTATCTAAGTAACGCCATGGCTGATCTGGTGAAGTTCAGGACTGCGATCATGCAGATGGGAAAGGAATTAAATTTGACAGGTGATGCTCTCACTCAGTATGTCACAACAGAAGTGGACAAACACATGGATAGGGAAGAAAGAAAGTTGCAATTAGAGGCAGAAGCCAAAAGACTGGAAGCTGAAAGAGAAGCCAAAAGACTGGAAGCTGAGAGAGAAGACAAAAGACTGGAAGCTCAGAGAGAAGACAAAAGACTGGAAATTGAAGCCAAGAAATGGGAGGCTGAAAATGAGGCAAAGAAAATTGAAGCTGAGGAAAGGAAATTACAAGCAGAGAGAGACCATCAGTTAAGATTAAAAGAGCTTGAAATTCAGGCAAATACTGGCAATAATGGTGGTAGCTCACCTCACTCTGAGAGTAGCTCCAGCCAGAGCACCTCAAGTGGGGCCATGAATTTTCATCTGGACCCATTTGTTGAGAAAGAAGACGCCATTGAGTCGTACCTCGATAGATACGAAAGACTAGCCACTACCTATGGCTTAGTGAAAGAAAAATGGAGTCTTAAACTATCTCAGGGATTGAGAGGTGTGGCCTACGATGTGTATTTGAAGCTCTCAAGAGATGACCAGGAAGATTATGAAATCCTGAAACAGGCACTGCTTGTGAGATATGAAAAGAACTCAGAATCATATAGAAAGAAATTCCGAACCGCTAAACTTCTTCCAGGAGAAAACTATCACCAATTCTCTGCTAGATTGGAAACCTATTTGGAAAAATGGAGTAGTTTAGGAAAGTGTCAGGACCTGAAAGAAATGATAATGATGGAGCAAGTGAAAGAGTCCATGCCTCAAGAAATGAGGAAGTTTATCATGGAACAAGGAGCAGAGAGATTGGGAGATATTGTAACTGTTGCTGAGAGATATCAAGCAGCTCAGGCAGAAGTATTAGGAAATAAGAAGAAGCAGAGTGAAAACTTCCAATCATCACAAAACTATACCAAATATGAACAAAATGACCATACCACAAGGAACAAACAAAGATTTGACCAAAAGGACAAAAACCCTCTAAGATCGGATAAGACACCTTACCGGAAGGAAGGAAAGTGGTGTAAAACTTGTCTAATGAGTAACCACAATACTGCAGACTGCAGAAGGAACAACCCTCCTTATTACGCTGCGTGTCTCACAACAGGGAACAAGGGAAGGAAGGAACTGGCAGGTAGTCAGAATGACCTCCATCATCCCCCCTGTCTGTGAGGAAGTGACATGTAATGGCACTAAAATTCAGTGCTTATATGATTCAGGTTTGGAATTCGACTCAGTCGTGAGTGCAACCCTAGTGCACCCTGACCAACTTACCACAGAAACAGTGGACAT
The DNA here is from genome assembly GCA_024509875.1 of Oreohelix idahoensis. Taxonomy (NCBI): domain Eukaryota; kingdom Metazoa; phylum Mollusca; class Gastropoda; order Stylommatophora; family Oreohelicidae; genus Oreohelix; species Oreohelix idahoensis. The sequence goes on from JAMPIV010016181.1 coordinate 143,763, forward strand.
ACAAGGGGCAATGCAGGGAACCGGCACCATGACACTTCCCATAGCAAGGATCAACGTGAGAACTCGCTATGTGGAAGGAGTGATAAGAGCAGCAGTAAGTGATGATCCTATATACCCGCTGGTAATAGGATGTAAATATGTCTTTTTGGGTGACCCAATAAAACCTGTTGTCATGGCAGCAAACCATACCAGGTCGAGCACCAAAAAGGAGGAGGGAGATCCAATAACCATTCATCGTACAAAGATGAAAAAGGCTCAAACAGCAGACAGCACATTGAAGCCTTGTTTTGGCAAATTGCCAAAGGCCCATAACCCTCCAGAGAAAGGAGACTACTATATGGAAAATGGCCTACTCTACAGACAAGCTGGAAAAGGACCTAAAGGGCATGGACAGCTGGTAGTGCCAAAATTCTATAGGGAGGAAATTATGGAGCAAGAGCATGCTACATCAAGCAGTGGTCACAGAGGAAAAGGGGCCACTTGTCAAAATATAGCATTGCGATATTACTGGCCAGGAATAATTGAAGACATGAGTCGGTATATGAAATCCTGTTCAGAATGTAACCAGGTAACCTCAATCAGAAGCGTAGACCAGTTACAGGACCTAGGGAAGCATTGTTGCGGACGTAGGCCCACAAAGAAGATACACAAGAGAAAACAACAGGTAGAAGCAGTGATAACGAGAAAACGAAATCACAACAAGTCTACTGTTACACCAGTAACCATGGCAACTCTCCGTATTGTACAGAGAGGGGACGAGAGACATCCCACCCCGACTAGATATTTGTCGGAACACCATGGCCTGGATCATTTGGAAAATTTGGTTAGTCAGCAACCAGTATTAAAAAAGCTGCAGAAACAAACCCGAACCAAAGGAGGTAGGAACCAGGGCTGTACCAAACAGTTGATGGAGACAGGCCCCACTTCGGTATACTGCCCCTTACAATAGAAATAGGTGTGGGTCCGGCAACGTTGTTGTATTGCCGTCCCCATACCCAGTCCACTGGAAGCATTGCTGCGGACATGGACTGAAGAATAGCAAGCACAGGCACTAGAGGATGAGATTGACTATCTCTTAAAAGGGAAAATTATTTCAAAGTCTGAATCTCCCTACAGCTCAAGTGTGGTGCTATTAAGGAAGCCTAGTGGTGAACACATGTTATGTATTTACTACAAGAAGCTATATGCTATCACAGAATCTCAGGTGGATCCATTACCTGACACCAACCAGCTGTTCTCTACACTGAGTAAGGCTAGGTATTTATCGAAGGTAGATCTAAGCAAGGGATACTACCAAATACCAGTGAAACCAGAAGTTAGGAAAATGCTGGCATTCAGTACATCAGACGGACACTACGAGTTTAATGTACTACCCTTTGGGCTGAAAATGCTCCAAGTATCTTTTCAAGAATGATGAGGAAATTGTTGGAACCTCTACAAAATCCCCATATCACTAACTTTATGGATGACATTCTTGTTGCTACAAACACATTTGAAGAGCATATAGTAGCGCTCTCCATGTTGTGTGACAGACTGAGAGAAACTGGATTGACTGCACGTCCAACCAAGTGCTATATCGGTTGTAAGGGGTTGGAATTCTTAGGTCACACTATTTCTACAGGTCATATGTCTCCTGACCCAAAGAATATAGAGAAGCTAAAGAAGGCACCCAGACCTCAAACGAAGAAAGATGTGAGATCATTCGTGTCATTATGTGGGTTCTATCAGAAGTACATACCCCATTTTAACTCTCTGTGTGCACCATTAACTAACTTAATGAAGAAAGGACAGCCTGACAAAATCCAATGGAATGCTGATTGTGAAAAAGCTTACACAGAGCTAAAAGCAAAACTCACCAGCAAACCCATCCTTACACTACCCGATATCACACAGGAATTTGTATTAAGAACGGACGCTAGCAGTATAGGTATTGGTGCAACTCTCTTGCAGAAATCAAAAGCCCAGCCGGAGGAACTTTTACCAGTCGCCTACGCCAGTAGGAAGCTGAATGCAGCTGAGTTGAACTACTCGACCATAGAGAAAGAATGTTTAGCTCTAATTGGGTCCATCAACAAATTTTCACCTTATCTGTATGGGACACACTTCATTGTCCAAAGCGATCATCAACCTTTAACATTCTTGGCTGCATCTAAAAAACTAAATTCGAGATTGTTAAGGTGGAGTCTGCTTCTTGCGCCTTATTCCTTTACCGTGAATTACATTCCAGGAAGAGACAATGTAGGAGCTGATTTTTTAAGTCGACACCCTAGTACTCTGGAAGGACAGACGCAAAAGGATTAACCACAGCAGGGGTTTACACGTCAGCTATGACAAGTCACAGCTAGGAAAGGAGGGGGCTATGTCGTGAAACGAAGTGTAACCCACTACTTTGTTAATCACTATGTCGAGATACAGATTTGCTTCAACCAATCAACTTGCACCGTTCACCAGTCTCTAAGACAGAATAAATTATACTGTTCACGCAGTTCACGCAAGATGGCGGCTAAAAACTGAATAAAATTAGGCTGTATGAGACCAGGTACAAAACCGGAGGAAACCAATCATTTTGCTCCGCCAGGAACCAACCGAAAGCTTTCCTCAAGTATTTACCTGACTATATAATCGGGCGGATTTTATGCTAACCACGCAATCCCGAACTTGACGCCAGAGATACCGACTGACTGAAGGGGAAGAAGCTGTCACTTTGATTTATAACTTACCTGAGGGCATCGACCTGCAACCTACTTCACTAAGTCGCGTCAAAACCTGGCCAGTTTAAAATCTTAGGAGGGTAAATATATTTACGATAACCGTTGGTATTTGTTGTGTGTCATTATACTACCTATCAGGTTACTGATTGTATCTTGGGGGAATTAAGTGAATAGACGAAGACTAATAGGACTCATACTTCAATCTATTGTCTCCTATATTCAGTCTATTGTCTCTGATAATTCCAAACTGCAAATATAACCATAACAGTCCTTGTTAGGACTCAATCTATTGTCAGTCTATAACTTCAGTCTATTGTCTCTGATAACTCCAAACTGCAATATAATCAAAACAGTCCTTGTCAGGACTCAATCTATTGTCGCATCTAACTCAATCTATTGTCTAATATAACTCAATCTATTGTCTCACACGACTTCAGTCTATTATCTCAGACCAACTGCAAATATAACCAAAACAGTCCTTGTTAGGACTCAATCTATTGTCTCATCTAACTCAATCTATTGTCTCAGATAAGACCAACTGCAATATAACCAAAACAGTCCTTGTCAGGACTCATTCTATTGTCGCATCTAACTCCAATCTATTGTCTCCTATAACTCCAACCTGATATTTCACCAAACAGTCCTCGTCTCATATACTCCTGTCATAAGAACATAACAATATTGTTAGGATATATGTTACCAGCTATTGTCAGAGAGGGCGTGATATAGTATAGGGGGAAGGACATTGTTGTATCACACCTAGGTGTACATGTATTAAATGTATTCATGTATTGAATCTATATTATTGAATGTATCCATGTATTAGTTTATCAGAAAGTATGCTTTGCAAGTAGACACCTGTCTTGTCTCGCTATTGCTAATTCATACTGAGCCATGTTGTCATTCATCCTACATGCATACATCTGAGACACGCTCATTTCACTCACACTAGAAATAGGTGGGCTTGAGGACAGAAATTAGCCCCTATTTTTGCTTTGTTACAGGTTTATTTGTGTCCTAAAAACCTGAGGTCGTATGTTCGAGTCAATCCCGCTGCCTGGAACTCCGCAGGAGCATAGAGGTTGACCAGACTCTACATCTTTGGTCCCCCTCAGTCTTGGGTGGGCTAAAGTAACGAGCCTCAGCAGGAGTGTGGGAACCAAACAAAGCAGAACAGACTTAAGAGAGATGAGTACACATTAGTACCATTTCTGTCGGCATTGTGAGCATAGAAACTGTCAGTGATGAGAAAGGGAAATTAGCATAGCAAGAGACAAAAATAACAACATAGCTGATAAGTGTTATATCCTTAATTAACAGCACAGCTGATATAATTTTTGTTCCTATAATTGGAAAACTTGTTGTAAAATATTTATTTACATATATATATATATATATATATATATATATATATATATATATATATATATATATATATATATATATATATATATATATATATATATATATATAGCCTATATATATATAGCCTATATATAGCCTATATATATATATATATATATATATATATATATATATATATATATATATATATATATATATATATATATATATATATATATATATATATATATATATATATATTTGTAAATCATATGTAAACTTACAAATTCATTACATTTCATTTTTTTCAACATTCACCCTTCAGCACAAGAGTAGATAGTGTGTATACTAAATAAATACTTAGGAAATTGTATTTGAAGACTGGTCAATTTTATCATTGTTAAGCAACATCTGTTTCCTTGTTTTTTGATATCACAGTTAGTTACACAGCGGAGGTGGCACTTTATGTCGGTCTCCTCTCTACTATTGTTTCGAGATCAGAACATTCACAGCCGTAACTAATTTGTGATACCAGTAGTTTTCTCAGACACTGGGACTTCACCATTTTCTGCAGAAATTCTATTTCTGTAATTATCAGTACTATACTGAGCCTACAGCCAAATAAAACCTCTCGCCACATGTATAAAGGAAACGGAAGGCTATGAATATATAAAAGAAACTGAATATTATTGAGGAGCAACACTAAGTAAAGGTTGATCCACAAGGACTTTAAGTATAGGTTGATCTATCAAGAGATAGATATTACTTCTAAGAAACAGTGAGTGTTTATTTCCACATGAGAACCGCAATTATGCTCTCACTTGTAAGTATCTGACTGTGAGTATACATTATGCATAAGATAGATTCTTGTTTCCAGGAATGTTTTGCAGAAGCATGATTAGCCAGTTCGGAAAGAAAAACCAATAAATATTTAAAAGATACGGAATGCTATTGAGGAGCATAGGTACTGTGATAAGAGGTTTTGATGTTACTAAATATAGGCTATCCTGGACAAATAGATGTATCAGAGGATACCAGGATAGTGCCAGATAAGAGACTGGTCTTATAAGTAATACCCCCTTCTCTGAAAAGAGCAAGGGTGTATAGACAATCCAGGTGAGGTCAGACTATGTAAGTTCCCAGAGTAAAGACTGATGAGGATGAAGTTCTCTGGGTCCCTAACTGTCACCCCTTTAGATCTCACCAGGACTAAAGAATCTGTGTGGTGTGTTATGGCAAGGTGTCTAGGGTAATGTATTTAATTTCAAAACAGAACTTAAACTCAATGAAAATTAAGTAAATAAGACTGTTTGAAAAGTTTAGATATATATAGAGATATATACAATTTAATGTTCCTGTACCTCAAAATTGTGGTTCAGGAATTATCAAAATCAAGAAATGTGTATTTACAAAATAGAACTAAATATGTTGGACACTCTGTTCATGTCTTTTAAACAAAAGAGGCCACTGAAATGTCTACACCCAGTTCTTGTTTCTATGCTTGATAATACCATTATTCTGTCATTGGAAGGTCTGTTGTTTTCATCCCTCCAATGTAAAGTTTATTGTGTGGAATTGGATTTGAATGAACTATCATGTGCCTGTTGTGAAGGACTTATCTTGAACTTTATTGATACAGTTGGCTCATAAGTATTTAGGTTCACCAAAACGTTGTGCCTCCTGGACAAAGATGAGGAGTTTAGCTGCAGGTTATAGTATGAGCATTCAACTCCCTCGTGTTCTTCTTCCCCAGGTTTCTGCAACAACTAGGTCTTTGTAATTCCACCTGGAATAAGAAGGAAAATTTCCTCCCATATAGAGCTTGTCTATATTAATTCCACACCTAATCACTATGAAAACTTACCTTGGTCAGTCAGGTGTGCTGACCATTCGCACCAGACCTTAAATTCTGTTGTCTACAATCAGTTTTGTGTAATTATTCTTCTTTAGTGGTAATTCAAAGCCACTGTCCATCATACAGTGTGTGTCTTCCATACAATAAGCAGGGGTGTACAATACATATCTTGTGACCTGTTGATTATTTCTTTCTAGCATTCTATACATGGTTTCACATGTTATTTGAACAATGTGTCACTCCCAACGGCAATATCAATTTGTTTCTACTGCACTTACAGTCGCAAAAATTTGTAAGACCAATTTGCAAACCTTTTCACAATTTTCACTCCTAATAAAACTGCTTTAGGCACATTCCTACGTAGGTCATCGTGACATAACATCTCCCAATAGCAGTATCGAAATAAAATATGGCTCACAGCCTGTGTCCAACATGTCAATAAATTATACAAATAAACTTATCTATCTTACCCTCAAGTAAGGAATCTTCACACACTCAAGCTAACAGTCAGTAAAGGCTCTAGCCCTGTTCACACAGTACAGACGGCAAAGCTTGTCCCTTCTGTCTTTTTCACGCAGGTCAGCTTGGCATGGAAGCTTTCGATTTATGGCGGACTATACAAGACGTTGTTAGTTTTTATCACCCTACCCTCAACCAATCAGAAGGCGAGTCCAAAAAAGTAACTATTTTCCTAAACTATAAACTTGAGCGATTTTAAGCATAAGTGTCTAATCTGACCGAGCTTGTTTATTTTATATCATAGTTATTTGTGAACCGATTTTATTATCAAAAGTGAACATTAAACGGCCAATTATTCTCTATCGTTCTATATAGTTTTCCTTTAGTTATTCCTTTGCATTCAAATGGGGTTAATTTTTTTGTAATTAAATTTGATCTTAACCTGATGTGAAAATATTACTAAATTAAATTTTTCTACATCAAGATAATTTTGTATGAGAGAATCTCTATGTAAATTTGACTAGACCCTCAGACACATTTCAAATACTGTAGTTATTTATAGATTTTAAATAAGTTAGCTAGTACGTTTTAAGCGGGGAATTTGAGCGTGTTGTCATACGGATTCACTTTACTACAGGTACCACAAGTATATAGTAGCAGATTTGGGAAGACTAAGAATGTCTACAGGAGATAATATGATAAAGAGGAATATGAACGCTTACAAGATATAGAGCTGACGTATGAAGTACCCGTGATGTTCAAGGATCCAATTTATGATTATGTGCGTGCTCCATTATTTGAATTACTTGCCAAGCTTGTTAACAGTTTTGTGTTATTAAAAGTTTTAAAGGATCAGCATGAATTTGATTTCATCCTTAAATGTTGCTGAACGTATGCCATTATTGTTTACCACTATATGAGAAGTCACTATAACATCAAAGAAGGAAGTTGTTAAAGTGTTAAGTTTTCTCAATAACACTGTCAGTGGTAGGTATTAATCACCGACCAGGCAATGCTGTAATTCTTATCAGCTATGTTACTGGTAGCGAAGAGACGGCCACCAATTGTATTGCATGTTTATGTTACTAGTTATGTTACTGCACTTTTGTTGTAACGTGGTTGTCGTTTGGGTACACACTGACAGCTGACGAACACTGTAGAAGTAAACACCAGTAAAGGACGACTTCTTGATAGGACACACGGTTTGTTGTTGACATATACGCCCACACAGGGCTACTATAAATGAGTCATGAAGACATCATAGTAACACATGATGAAGTCAGGAAGCGTTGAACGACTGTTGACGTTTCAGACAATTTATTATGGACAACAGTAACATAGGCTGACATCGGACGATTACACTGTCATGTAAGCACATATAATCATGTAGATATCATCAATTCATAGTATTCAACATCATGGAGACTTTGCATGTAAACCTTGGCTGCAAC
>JAMPIV010016182.1:630000-722724 GCA_024509875.1 Oreohelix idahoensis
AAGAATGAAGTCATGGCGTCGTTTATTGTTGGCTGAAGATGAAGAAAGTGTGGTGGCGTTTTCCAAAAAGCTTAATCTCAAAGACTGCTGATATATGTTAGCTGATGCTTGGACCACCCTGTCACAAGATAATCTCAACAAGGCTTGGAATAGATTGCTTGGGAAAAAAGGAGGAAATGAAACTACTGTAGTGGACACAAATGATGATTGTATAAATGAAGTTGTGGAACTGTTTCAAGCAATGCCCGGATTTTCGGCCTGTGACAAAGATGATGCACACATGTGGCTAGAAGATGATAATGATTCTGGTTTTCAGTTTTTGAATGACGAAGAAATTTTGTCTTTTGTGCAAGAAGAAAACCAAATACATGTAGTGACCGATGATGAAGACACCTCAGAAGTACATGATGTACTTGTAGATTATGAAAGAAAACCAAAAAAACGTCGACCAAGTCCTGAAGAGGCCTTTATAGCACTAGAAACAGCGATGGCTTGGTACGAGCAAGAAGATGACAGCTGTCCTACACAGCTTCTGCTGTTGAAGAGAATGCGGGACTTAGCAGCCAAAAGGAGACTATCCAGTTTGGTGCAAAAGAGGATTCCTCATTATTTTAAATAGTGGGCTACATCTGTGCAAGTACATATATACGTAAGTTGTGCCTGGTTTTGAATCGTTTGTAATGTTATTTTGAAAATATTTCGCTTTCTTAAAAAAAATAATTAATACAAGTAGTACATGCACTGCAGTGTAATGAAAGATTTTGGTGATACAGTGATTTAATACAGTGTGGGTATTATTATTACAATACAAGTAAATATGTTTTATAGTGTAATTTCCTTGTGATGGTTAATTATTTTTAGAAATATGTGTACATGTACTCGATACATTATGCAATCCAATTATCCGAACATTTGATTATCCGAACGATGCTCGGTCCCATGGGGTTCGGATAAATGGAGTTCTACTATATATATATATATATATATATATATATATATATATATATATATATATATATATATATATATATATATATATATATATATTATATATATATATAATATATATATATATATATATATATATATATATATATATATATATATATATATATATATATATATATATATATATATATATATATATATATATGAGCAAGACTATATCCCTTATACAATGACTAAAAGGGAAGATAAATTGGAGGGCATGTTCCGTATCCTACTAGTGACAGGCGGTTGCTACTGGTGTCAGACTGTATCGGCTAGACCGTTCCTCTGACGTCCAGGCCGGGTCTCGCTGCACGGGCAACAGCTTGATCTACAATTGCCCAAACATTTATTACAAATAAGGGAGGGAAACCTGAGGCCTGTAAACAGTAAATAAATATGAAATAAATATAAAGGTATGTTATCAGGCACTCGCAGGAAACAAAGAAGTAGAACACCAGACAACAGAAAAACAACAGACATGAGTGGCTTACCCAGGATTTGAACACTGGACCTTCCGTGCGACAACCCCGCCTAGCCATGCAAGCGAATCACACTATCCGCTCTGCCATCTACGCATCATCAAAAAAATGATGTTTCAATGGCAGGTCAATAGTGCGAACCACAATACACGACACCAGAAGTCCTCCATGGGCAGTTCAGCCTATTAATGACGCAATCACTTCTGTTGTATTTCTATCAAGCAGTATAGGCCGAATCCAACAAGACCCTTAGGACCTTAATACTGTGTCCAGTAAATGATAGTAGACTAGAACAGTGAGAACAGAATAGTGGGTAGGTTTGGTATTGTACAAACATTTATTACAAATAAGGGAGGGAAACCTGAGGCCTGTAAACAGTAAATTAATATGAAATAAATATAAAGGTATGTTATCAGGCACTCGCAGACAACTAGGGTCGATCAGCGAAGTCCGGACGCCCACAGTGGTACAACCTGAGTCGAATAAAAGAGAGCATGAAATATTGTTAACAAATCCTCTGTTAAACTTAAGAGAGCCCTGTCCCTGGTGTACTGACGCAGGAGTGGCCATGCAGACTGCAGGTAGATGAGAAAAAATGAGATTAACTGCTGATGAGGATGAAAAGAAGAGGAAATTTATAGCTGAGGAAGAGGAGAAAAAAATGAGATTAACTGCTGAGGAGGATGAAAAGAAGAGGAAATTTATAGCTGAGGAAGAGGAGAAAAAAATGAGATTGGCCGCTGAATTAGAAGAGAAACGATTTCAGCGAGAGGCAGAACAGAAGCAAAGGGAGGCTGAAGAATAGCGGTCAAATGATTCGCGCACTGACGTGCACAAAGCAGTGAGTGTTGCTTTGGAACGCACGGGTAACCTAGTTGAGTAGTTTGTGACGTCATGATTTGCAGGGGCAACATGGAACTTCAAAATGAAAATGAACAGCAACACTGATGATAATCAATCGTCGTGAGCTTTCTGGATACGTACATAACCGGAAATAAGGTGCCTCCGTATTCCTGCATCAAAACTGCCGCAATAGCGTAGGAAGAAGCATCACTGCGAAGAACAAAGGTGAGATCTTTGTTAGGCAACCTTAAAAAAGGCTTATTTGAAAAAAATTGTTTTATATAGTCTAAAGCCGTTTGGTGATCCTGCGACCACTTTATTACATTAGATGTGCCTTTTTTCAGTAGAGACGAAAAAGGTGCAGTTATAGTAGACAAATGAGGGATGAATTTTCCTGCGAGTGCCTGATAACATACCTTTATATTTATTTCATATTAATTTACTGTTTACAGGCCTCAGGTTTCCCTCCCTTATTTGTAATAAATGTTTGTACAATACCAAACCTACCCACTATTCTGTTCTCACTGTTCTAGTCTACTATCATTTACTGGACACAGTATTAAGGTCCTAAGGGTCTTGTTGGATTCGGCCTATACTGCTTGATAGAAATACAACAGAAGTGATTGCGTCATTAATAGGCTGAACTGCCCATGGAGGACTTCTGGTGTCGTGTATTGTGGTTCGCACTATTGACCTGCCATTGAAACATCATTTTTTGATGATGCGTAGATGGCAGAGCGGATAGTGTGATTCGCTTGCATGGCTAGGCGGGGTTGTCGCACGGAAGGTCCAGTGTTCAAATCCTGGGTAAGCCACTCATGTCTGTTGTTTTTCTGTTGTCTGGTGTTCTACTTCTTTGTTTCCTGCGAGTGCCTGATAACATACCTTTATATTTATTTCATATTAATCTACAATTGCCCAACCTCGTGCCACCGAAAGTTATTTTGGGAGGTACGCTCCTTTGGTCAGAAATGACTGGTAGGGAAGATCACACACACACACACACACACACACACATATATATATATATATATATATATATATATATATATATATATATATATATATATGTGTGTGTGTGTGTGTGTGTGTGTGATCTTCCCTACCAGTCATTTCTGACCAAAGGAGCGTACCTCCCAAAATAACTTTCGGTCTTGAGAGGACAAAGATCGCTTGCAACGAATATATATATATACAGTATATATATTCGTTGCAAGCGATCTTTGTCCTCTCAAGACTGTGTGTGGTCCCGGCTTTCGGGTCCTCCCAGTAAAGTAGAGGCAGTGATATGTGTCTGTGTCCGATAACGTCATTTGAATGTGGTAGAGGCTCGGTCGCTGCTACGCCATTGATGAACAGAGCCGTGTTCTATCGAGACTGTTTGGTCCCGGGTCCGGGTCCTCCCAGTTCAGGTGGGCCGGAGCTGGTTTCTTCATGGTAATGCAGCTCGGCAGTTGTAGAGGCTCGGCACTGGCTGTGCCGTCCCCTCGATACGTCTTGTCTCGGAGATATAACCCCCTTTGCAGGGTAGAGAACGACTCTTCTCGTGGCATTGCACCCTCGCCACCCGAAGAGAAGTTCTCTGGGGTTGCAATAAAGCCCACTGGTGGCTGGCCTCTTTGCCAGACACTACTGTCTTTGGAGGTATGACCCCCTTTGCAGGGTAGAGAGATATCAAACCTCGGGGCAGTACACACACGTCAAAGTGGGCCTGGTGTAATCTGTTTCGAGTCTAGGATGCTTTCTGGGGTTGAAAGAAAGCCCGAAACACACCCACTACTCGTCTGCTACCGTGGGGGATGCACGGCGGGTTGCGGTACCATCGCCTGGTGTCACGATTGGTGGCTTCCCGGCCGTGTGGCAACACGGACCATGTGCAGAGGGAGGCGGTGGCTACGCCACCGCCTCGCCAGGCAGTCTGCACAACGGGTAACTGGCTCAAGGGTATGAACGAGTGTAAACTCGTCCCCTAAAGGGCAAAAGAGTGAATAACTCGCGCCCTGGGATTGAAACAAACAAACAAACAAACAAACAAACATATATATATATATATATATATATATATATATATATATATATATGTGTGTGTGTGTGTGTGTGTGTCAGGAACCATTTATCATGGAGAGCACTCCACGGGTTACACCGCTGTTGTGTGGGTTTATAATAACAACTATAGGCTCGCCCTCCTAAGGGTATGACCACACAACAATGGCTGACAAAAATAATAAACACCTTCAACAGGTACTTCCCTTTAATAATATATACACACAATAAGGCCTCACACGGCCATCAAACACAATAATGAGAAAACCACTGTAAACCTGCCTTAGCAGCTTAAACTATCACCTCCATACACGAAGGTACAAACTATACCCCAAATGGATGCTATAAATATCGCTCACCCGAGCGGCAAAACGATGACAATGACACACTCAAAATCATCGACATCTTATCAAACTACGGCCTGTAGACAATACGATCTAGACCCTTCACTGCTCTAGACTTAACAACGTAATTATCACCAAGGTCCGAAAATATGGCAGGCACTCAGTTTACAGTCTTACAATATAGACCACACAGCGATATCGCGTGCATAAGGGAAAACGTCCTTCCCGGACACCAGACTCACTTCTCACTGACTACTTTTGCGCCTTTTTCCCCCGACTTCCGGTAGTCACATGACCCCACAGTTTGGCTAACCTTGGCCTCTCCCGACTGGCTTTTCAACGAACACAAGACATTAAATGCACTGCGAAATAACGCCGTGACAATATATATATATATGTGACAGCGCCATCTTGAGGTCTGTCGTTCTCGGCGCTGGCCCCATCTGGGCAGTCATGTTGTCTATGTGCTTTAGTGCCTTTTGATCACGTTATCTTCAAGCAGATTTATTACAAGGCCATAATAAGCCTACATATTAGTAGTGTTTTTGCTCTAGTTGTGTATATCTGTGTTTTCATGCATTCTGGAGCAATAATCGCGTGTGTTATCTGTGTGGCGCAGATTAATGCGCGTAAGCGCGCAGTAAATTGAGTGGTTAGGCCAGGGCCTATAAAAGGGGTAGCAAGTGGCGAAACTGGGATTGTTGAGACAGCCGCCCAGTGAGAACAGACGAAGAAGACACACAAGAGCCAAGCTGCAAATGCCTTGAGCACGTGAGTTAATTTAAATTAGCATTAGTTTTCTTGGATTCTGAAATTATATCGATGTGGCTATTTTAATGTTTAATGGAATAAATAGATAGATGGATAGATGTGAAAGTTTAAGAGCGATTATTTCATTCTTCAGAAAGGCAGACATAGTGTGAGGCTATTTCACTGCGAAATTTAGATAAGATTAACAATCGCAAGATAGCAACCTCGTGGTGATAAAAGGCGGTGATAGCGAGTCTGAGCAAACACGCTCCGCAAACTATAATATGTTATGCCGAGCGACACGCGGTGTATTTAGTTCCAGTTTTTGGTTAAAGCCAAGAATATTATTCTTTAATGTAAGAGTAATTTTATTTTATCCTTTAATGTAAAAGTAATTAAGTGTATTTCACGATTATTGATTATTCTACTGTTTATCTTTAGTGGTTACTTAGAAGGGAGAATAGTCATTTAGATTTCTGGTGCGTAAGGCAAGTTGAGACAGGTGTTTCTCTGTTTGCTCCCGGTGGAGCATGGAAACACCAATGCGGCTGGTGTCCACCACAAGTCAACAGAAGCATTTTTATGCTGTTACAGTGGTTGTTCCTGTAATAATGTGTTTCATGTGATGAGTTCCCAATCTCGTCAGGGGTCACATATGACACGTTTGTGGCCAGGCGCACCAGTCGTCACTTACGACATGTTCAGAGTGCGGGAACGAGTATTGATGTGGGTCGGTTGAGAGGTAGTAGTTAATTCTCATTATTGAGATTATTTGTTGTACATGTATTGAAGAATATGATTTTATGTCCAGTTGATTATTATTGTTATGTGAACATGGTTTGTGAGAGCACGTGGGCGTACTTAGAGTTGTATATTTCTCTCTCCTCCGCTCCTGAGGGAGCATGGGGCCACGGTGTGGTTTGCCTCAGCATGAAGCATTCAGATGCTCTTGCAGTAGTGGTTTCGGTAGCAACCTATGTTACCCGGTGCGATTGCCAGCCTCATGCACAACACCATACTAGTCGCATTGGACGACACGCATGAGTGTGTGAGATAGTTGATGATATCAGGTGGGCGCATGTTTTCTGTATGGTAAGTGTTATTATCCATGCTATTGATGTTCACTTAGACGTTGTTTTTATTTATTATTTTTCAGACAGTCTATGAACACTGACTGGGTGTTCGTTTGATTGTTTGTTGGATTGTTTGTTTGGTGTTCGGTTCTGTTCGGTAGAATTAAATGTTGATCTGCATAAGGCTTTGGATTGCTTGAATTGTTAAGTCTGCTGCTGAGAGGGTTGCAAGCAACCAATAATTGCAACCCCTGTCAAACGATCCTTTATAAATTTTCTTGGTGCACGGGTCTGGGGTGTGAGGTACCACCTAGCGCCCCTGTCACAAGTGGCGTCGTCGGCAGGATTGACAGACAGCACGCAGTGAAGCAACTCTTCAGCAATCAGAGCAGCAACAGCCGAAACAGTAGAACACCCAGTTCAGTGCAAGGCAAGGGACGGGATCATCCAGTTTGTCAAGATTTCTAGTCAACTCTACTAGCAACAAGATGGCGGCACGCAACACACGTGCTGCTAGTAGAACTGATAACGAAGATGTGGCTGAGGTGGATGACCCTGTAGTAGGGCTGGATCGTCAACCAGAACGAGTACAGTACATCGTGGTACCTACTCACAAGAGAGTGCGGTGCTTTGGGGAGCGCACGGGTCCTACGGCTGAGGAATATGTCAGAGAGGTGAGAGCTGCCTGGAGAGTAGGGATGATGAGTAAAGAGGACCAGGCAGATGTTATTCTTGACAGTGTGACCCCAAGTGTCCGTAGGGAGCTGAGGATTCAGGCTGATGATGATGACCCAGAATCGATGCTACATTCCATTCTTAGGGTGTATGGGGAGCGTCGGAGCATCCCAGAAGTAATGGCCGCGTTCTACTCTACCCGGCAAGGTGCAAGGGAGTCTCTTTGGGAATTCTCCCATCGCATTCACGAGGTGTTTGAAAGTGTTGTAAGGGCACAAAAGCAGAACAACGTCACTCCCTTGGCGCCATCCTTTCTTCGTGACCAGTTTGCTGCTTGTCTGAGAGATGACCTACTAAGAAAGCTTGCAAAGGAAATGATCATCAAGGAGCCTACAGCATCGTTCACGTCGGTGAGGGACTATGCCCTACGGTTTTTGGAGACTGAGCCCACTTCTGGGGCTGGTGTTGCCAGTGTCGAAGCAGCTTCGGGGGCTGGTGTTGCCAGTGTTGAAGTGGCAAGAACAGAGACTGTGTCAGATACTCGTGCATTAAACGCAGAAGTAAAGCGGCTGAGAGCACAGGTGGCTCAATTAGAGGCTAAAATTGATGCGATGTCTCAGGAGCAGGGGAGACGTACCAGGACAGTTCGTTGTTTTAGATGCAGAGAACTAGGCCACGTACAGAATCGATGTCCACAGGCGTTAAACTAGACCCCTCTGCGGCTGGGAGTCAGGTTACAGAAGGGGAGCAGAATGGCTCAAAGATAAAGATGGTTGGTGGTCGACCGGAGTGTGAGGTGCTTATTGCAGGGAAGAAAGTCAAAGGCGGCCAGGGATGTAAGGGTAGCAGGAGGCGACCCAGGGCACCAAGGAAGCCTAGGAAAATAAGATGCTTCAACTGTGGAGACCTTTCGAACCACATGGCAGCCAAGTGTCCCCGAGGCCCGCTTCCTAAGCGATGTTTCCATTGTAGGTCCCCGGACCATTTGATATCGGTTTGCCCATCAAAGAGCGCCCTCTCTAAGCGTACCAACACATCTACATTGCCGTCACAGTGCAAGCCAAGAGATGGCCGTGGCAACTGTCACCATAAGGGCGCCGGGAAAAGTGGTCGGCATTTAGAGGAGGAGACTCATCTAAAACTCGTTGAAGGACACGTTTCCAGGCTACGAGGGGCGCACGTAAGAGCAGAGCCACCGTTGCAGAGTTTTGCAGCAGTCCGGAAAGAGAGATGGGACAAGCTGTCGTGTTCTACTCCACTACAGGTCGGAGAATTGGTGAAGAAGAGAATGCACGACGCTGAGAGATCCGAGATTCGTGATATGTGGTCAGAAGACGAGTACGTTGTAGTTCGTGCTCCCACAATGACAGGGGGTCCATATATCATCCAACGAATGGACAGAGCGAGTCCGAGCATTAGAGTAACCAGCAATGACCTGAGACGAAGTGAAGGAAAAGGTGATCCTCCAGATTTGGAGAATACGACTGAAGCGCCTGATTTAGTGCAGTTGTCGGGACGACAACAAAATCAGGCGGGGAATATGTGACAGCGCCATCTTGAGGTCTGTCGTTCTCGGCGCTGGCCCCATCTGGGCAGTCATGTTGTCTATGTGGTTTAGTGCCTTTTGATCACGTTATCTTCAAGCAGATTTATTACAAGGCCATAATAAGCCTACATATTAGTAGTGTTTTTGCTCTAGTTGTGTATATCTGTGTTTTCATGCATTCTGGAGCAATAATCGCGTATGTTATCTGTGTGGCGCAGATTAATGCGCGTAAGCGCGCAGTAAATTGAGTGGTTAGGCCAGGGCCTATAAAAGGGGTAGCAAGTGGCGAAACTGGGATTGTTGAGACAGCCGCCCAGTGAGAACAGACGAAGAAGACACACAAGAGCCAAGCTGTAAATGCCTTGAGCACGTGAGTTAATTTAAATTAGCATTAGTTTTCTTGGATTCTGAAATTATATCGATGTGGCTATTTTAATGTTTAATGGAATAAATAGATAGATGGATAGATGTGAAAGTTTAAGAGCGATTATTTCATTCTTCAGAAATGCAGACATAGTGTGAGGCTATTTCACTGCGAAATTTAGATAAGATTAACAATCGCAAGATAGCAACCTCGTGGTGATAAAAGGCGGTGATAGCGAGTCTGAGCAAACACGCTCCGCAAACTATAATATGTTATGCCGAGCGACACGCGGTGTATTTAGTTCCAGTTTTTGGTTAAAGCCAAGAATATTATTCTTTAATGTAAGAGTAATTTTATTTTATCCTTTAATGTAAAAGTAATTAAGTGTATTTCACGATTATTGATTATTCTACTGTTTATCTTTAGTGGTTACTTAGAAGGGAGAATAGTCATTTAGATTTCTGGTGCGTAAGGCAAGTTGAGACAGGTGTTTCTCTGTTTGCTCCCGGTGGAGCATGGAAACACCAATGCGGCTGGTGTCCACCACAAGTCAACAGAAGCATTTTTATGCTGTTACAGTGGTTGTTCCTGTAATAATGTGTTTCATGTGATGAGTTCCCAATCTCGTCAGGGGTCACATATGACACGTTTGTGGCCAGGCGCACCAGTCGTCACTTACGACATGTTCAGAGTGCGGGAACGAGTATTGATGTGGGTCGGTTGAGAGGTAGTAGTTAATTCTCATTATTGAGATTATTTGTTGTACATGTATTGAAGAATATGATTT
Source organism: Oreohelix idahoensis (assembly GCA_024509875.1). NCBI lineage: Eukaryota > Metazoa > Mollusca > Gastropoda > Stylommatophora > Oreohelicidae > Oreohelix > Oreohelix idahoensis. Next base: position 639,895 of record JAMPIV010016182.1, read on the forward strand.
TATGTCCAGTTGCTTATTATTGTTATGTGAACATGGTTTGTGAGAGCACGTGGGCGTACTTAGAGTTGTATATTTCTCTCCTCCGCTCCTGAGGGAGCATGGGGCCACCGGTGTGGTTTGCCTCAGCATGAAGCATTCAGATGCTCTTGCAGTAGTGGTTTCGGTAGCAACCTATGTTACCCGGTGCGATTGCCAGCCTCATGCACAACACCATACTAGTCGCATTGGACGACACGCATGAGTGTGTGAGATAGTTGATGATATCAGGTGGGCGCATGTTTTCTGTATGGTAAGTGTTATTATCCATGCTATTGATGTTCACTTAGACGTTGTTTTATTTATTATTTTTCAGACAGTCTATGAACACTGACTGGGTGTTCGTTTGATTGTTTGTTGGATTGTTTGTTTGGTGTTCGGTTCTGTTCGGTAGAATTAAATGTTGATCTGCATAAGGCTTTGGATTGCTTGAATTGTTAAGTCTGCTGCTGAGAGGGTTGCAAGCAACCAATAATTGCAACCCCTGTCAAACGATCCTTTATAAATTTTCTTGGTGCACGGGTCTGGGGTGTGAGGTACCACCTAGCGCCCCTGTCACACATATATATATATATATATATATATATATATATATATATATATATATATATATATATATATATATATATATAGATATATATATATATATATATATATATATTATATATATATATATATATATATATATATATATATATATATATATATATATATATATATATATATATATCTATATATATATATATATATATATATATATATATATAAGCCAATCTCAAAAAACAGAGGTGGGGCCCATCCGTAAAGTTCACACATTATTCTTTTTCACAAAAATGCGTGTATCTTGGGTTTGATGAACACTACTCATCATGGACAGGTATAAAAAGACTCTGCAACAGATAATATTTCTTTTCTTTGTCATGTAACGTTTGACAGAACAGCAGAGATGGATAGGCATAGGCATGTTGCAAACCGGAAGTCGGCAAGTGGACGTTGCTCGGAACCTCAATGTTTCACAGTCAGTTGTCAGCAGACTGTGGAACAGGTATCAAAATTTCCGCACAGTGGCTGATCTGCCTCGGACTGGCCGCCAAAGAGTCACTACACGCCGCCAAGATCAACTTCTTGTTACTCAGGCCTTCAGAACTCTGACTCTAAATGCTACTCAACTTCAGCAACACCTTCAACAGACCACTGGGATCCGGGTCTCAACTCAGACAGTACGAAACCATTTGCACCAAGTGCAACTGGTCTCACGCAGACCGTTTGTAGCTTTACCCATGTCATCATAACACAGGCGAGCAAAAATGGATTGGTGCCAACGTCATCATCGGTGGACCAATCAATAGTGGGCATCAGTGATGTTTTCTGATGAGTCCCGTTTCGTTTTGGATTTTCATGATCGTCGAATACGTGTCTGGTGACGGCGAGGTGAGCGTTACCAGCCTCCTGCAACTGTTGCACACAACCGTTATGGAGGTAGCAGTGTAATGGTGTGGGCAGGCATCTGTATGAATGACAGAACCGACCTTCACATATGCCAGGTCAATTTCACAGGGCTCTACCACCGTGACAACATCATCGAGCCTATCGTTGTGCAATTTGCTCAACGGCACGGACCAGATTTCATCTTCCAGGATGACAATGCACGTCCTCACCTTGCTCGCGTCGTCCAAGATCACCTTCAGATGCAGCATATCCAAACGTTACCGTGGCCGCCGATGTCCCCCGACCTATCTCCTATTGAGCATTTGTGGGACCTCCTGAATAGACGCGTCCAACAACGTCCAGCCGCTCCACAGACTCTTCAGCAGTTAGCCCAGGCCCTTCAGCAGGAGTGGCAGAGAATTCCTCAAGACAACATCAGAAGGCTTCTTTGCAGTATGAGACGTCGTTGCAATGCATGTTTAGAGGCAAACGGGGGCCCTACACGTTTTTAGAAATTTTGGAATATTTTTGTGAAAATGAAGTACCTACCCCGCCTTGGTTGCCAGTGCGACTAAAATCATGTGAGTAAAGCCATAACACTTCTTATACCGCAAATGTCTTGTTATGATGCTCAAGTTTACTTGTACGAAGGAATAAATGAACTAATTTGAAATATATTGTCTTTGGATAACTTTTAAATTCAATATCCCCTACTTATTGTGACAGGTATATATATATATATATATATAATATATATATATATATATATATATATATATATATATATATATATATATATATATATATATATATATATATATATATATATATATATTATATATATATATATATATATATATATAATATATTATATATATATATATATATATATATATATATATATATATATATATATAAAACAATATCATCTATATGATTTCATACATTTTTGTTTTATGGATTATCTCGCTCTCCCTAGGGGCGATAACTGAGAAAATAAATATTGGCGAGAGTGGCTGAAACATGGTTGTGTATTGTACAAACTGCTCAATACTTATTTTCGTGCTGCATTATGTATCTGTACTGTTCCAGCTTTGCTGTCTGGAATCATTCCGATTATTTGGATGAAAGTTGTGGTAAGCAGGGGATTGTTTATCAGGTGTTGTTCTAAATATCACAAAAGGGAAGTAGTCACGGGATTTACTCCCCTTGCTCTGCAGTGATGGTCCAACAGTGGCTAAACTTCAGAGTATCTACTGAGGATCTTCAAAGGTGTCTATATTTCGCTCAAGATTACTCTCGAGAAGAATAGTGCTTCAATTCTAGGGAGCCTCATAGAAATATAAGAAATCAAGTTCTACGGCTGATAGGATCCAGGCCGTATAAACTTTCTATCTTCCCAGACCTTCTATGAGTAACGATTTTGCTCGTTTTGATGAGCCCCCAACTGATTTAACTCAGTAAAATATTACTCCAATAACTCTGGTATAGGTATTTAAAATGACTAAGACATATGGGTGCAGCTCACTCAAAATGACTAAATCAACTATAAATTTGTACATATACACATAACACAATGTAATGGTCAATTATCGTTAACAATGTAAAATAAATAAGGGTGGGGTGTAATATGAATGTTCTTTAATATTTCATCACTGGTGATAATCTGGATGTGGTGTTAGAAAAAAGTGTCCTTGAGCAAAAAGAGTTCACTTGGCAGTTCTAAATGTGTACCTAGCTGTCAGCAAGACGTCGGTTGGTTTCTGCTTCAGCCGATGTTTGTTCTTTGCAGGTTGTTGACTGATTCACTCCCGTCGCTAGTCAAGTCTGGTGGCCGCAACACGTCCCTCGTAGTATCGTGGGGTAATAGCGAAGATGGTCCCGCGTCTTTTAAGACCCGTCTGCTGTAGGTGTCTACCTTTGACTGAAGGCCACTTATACAACACACTTGTTCCACACATAGCACTACCAATTGGTACCACCGACTAATATCATGAAATAAGAGAGAAACAAGTACTCTCCTGAGTATTGGGTTTCCTGACACAAATATCAAGTGTGTCCCCTTTTCATTCCACCTTCCCATCTGCCTCAGAACTTTACCCTTTCTGAGTATTAATGTTAATCCCAGTGAGCGGAAACATCCATTGCATTTATATTGAACATGTTTACATTAACATACGAAAAGGTTAATACAAATGTATGTACATCACTTCTGTCATCATCCACTCCCTGCTCCATATGGAACTTGGGACTACCTCTTCTTCTGGTTCTGAATGAGAAACCCGCATAAAACAGTCACCAGCTCTTGCAGTAATGGTTCATAAAACTATCATTCTATATACTGAGGTTGCCAGCCTTGAATGATTTGGACATCCACTAGTAGTTTTCAAATGTTAAAAATGCAAAATGTAGAATTATAAAATGTACAATTTATTCCAAATACCTTTGGGAAGATACAGACTCCTCGCTCAGAGGATTAGTTAAGGCAACTTGATAAAGATGCCTCTTACACGTGGTTTTGGGGTGTTGCTTTACAAAAGACTACCACTATGACTTAGTGTTCTGGTTCCTATGATTCCGGACTTTCCGTATTAATAAATGGAGAATTTTCTTGAGAGTAAAGCCACAAGATGCTCAAACACGTTGTCCGATCATTTAAAGTGGAATCCTGATCCTATTCCTTAGTCTGGCTTGTCCGACTGTCTCCTTGACGAGTTGAATTTCACTGTTCCGTAAACAAGATTATATGGCGACATTAGGCACACGCATCTAGCTTACTACAATATGATATGGCTGCAATCAGAAATGTTGGATTTTAACATCTCAACTGCCAAACCAATAGCACGCAATTTTCGTATATTTTGGTAGGGGTATATTCCCACTACCCTCTCATGGACAATTTCTTGCGTGTTACTTAAAATGTGGTGTTTGCATGTCACTTCCCATATAAGGTAGTCTTCTTCCCATTATTAACGATCATACTTACACTCACGACTTCATAATCTATCACAAGTATTCTCTTTCAAGATGAAAACTTATTGTAACAATCGCCTGCAACAAGTCTGTCCGGAAATGATTATGACATTTACCCGGTCCAGCCAACACTATCAACAACCTATTCTGAAAGAAAATATCATCAGTGATAAGATAATAGACTGTGGCCATCCTAAGGTTGTTTACTCACTAATCTGGTCGCTCGTACACGCTGTCAGGTCGGAAATGTGTTACAGCTTACTAAACCACATTTATTTTTACAGATACAAGGTGCCAATATGGGTTCAAACGAAAGTGATTGATTACCCTAATCAGTAAAGATGGTAGCTGAAGTCCCGACATGACAAGAATTGAGGGAAGGGAGTGTTGTCGTGTGAAATTCTAATCCACATATATAAATTAAAAAGTAAATGTAAAGCCTAACAAATAACTTCAATAAAAGGAAAGAAGAATGGTAAAGAACAGTGCTGTCACAATGACTGTACTCGAAATCCCCCTTGTTTTCTAATTCGTCTGCAAATTATAACGTTCCACGTTGATAGTAAAAGCCTACTGCATCACTACACGCTTTCTTCAATAAAACGTGTACTGCCTTTCTAAGAAAAAACCTTGAGATACGCAAGCTGACCTATATTTAATATTCCATTCATGTCATTTTATACACTAAGTTACCATAAACGAACGGACAGATGGACTTAGGATAGAAAGAAAGGGAGGGCTGAAAGCCGGGACGCATACAACACTAAACACGCGTCTCGCTATACAATTACTACCATCACGCGTGTAAGGCCACAAGCACTAGCTTTTTTCTAATCGACAGTGATAAAAAACACTACCCATACGAGAGTTAGGTTTAAAAAAACTTACAAAACGCTTATTAGGAAACATGACATTCTACTGTTTTATGTCTGAAATCCTGACATTAGTATGACAGTACAGCAGACACCATAAAGTTTGGAAGTGAGGAGGTGGCAACAGCACGACTATCCTAGAAGAAAATGCATATTTTGAACGCAGCCACTTAGCTCCTTTAAATTTGTATATTTGGGTTCCTTAGGACTTGCTGACAAAGAATATGTTAAACGTTACGCAAATAGTCTAGGAATTAACAAATTATAGCCAAAAGAAATAGTGAGGGTGTCAGACAACCCCAAAATCAGAATCGCTCAGTGGCAGATTTTGACACCACCCTTGTACGGGAAATAGGCCAACATGTTACCTCCTATTTGATTGGCGGAAAGTAAATGTAAGGCTAAACACGATTAGTCGGACTATAAATACTACTTCTTTGTTGTTAGGGGAAACAGTAGTAGAGGTACTTTTTTTGAAAAGCTGTGTAAACATGGCTCGATTGGTTAGACCCGCCAATATAGGCAATTAGAAGCGTCAGTTTAGCACCACATTTTCAAATAAACTTACTAAAGAACCAGTGCGTTGAGCGCCAGTGCATATTTTTCTAAATAAAAGCCTGGGACATCGGCAGATCGAAATTGTGCTATATTCATTGCCAGTCAACGTAACTGTGTATTATTCCATGAATTGTGGTAAGCTTGATATATTCAATATCTTTTTAATGAAAATTGAATGTAAATTGATAATTTATGTCTGTATATGTGTGTGGTTCAGTAGCGAACATGAGGCAAGGCCTATATTGTGCTCCAACCTGAACAGAAGGTGTCGGAGAAAAGTAAAACTGCATGGAATGGCCAAACAGTACACTGACACCTATCTTATTGACTAGAAGAACTAATGCTGGAATTGCAGAGGCGTAGTGACCATTAGAGAGAAGTATACTGGTGTAAATTATTTCAGATGAAGCTGACAGTTGGCCTACCGCTCTGAACTCAGTGTTTGTCATGTATTGTGTTCAGTCTAGAAATAGATTATAAATTAGTTATGAAGTAGGAGGTACAACCTTCTTGTTTCAGGGACTGTGGTCCTAAAGTTATTGAGCAGCACCTGGTCTGAGCTTTGCTGAATCTGGAGGCTGACAGCATACTCCTGGGTCCAGATAGCGACTAGTGAGGTGTCTCCAGAACACAGGGGAGCAATCGAGCAGAGGAGTCTTTTCCTGCCGCCATCACGAAAGTTAAGCCTCTGTGGCCAGTGGAGCTCAACATTATGTGTCCCCTCAAAAATTGACATTTTAGAAAAAAAAAGAGGGACAATACCTTGTTTAAATTGACAGGAACTGTGAACTTTTTCCCCATACTATTTCTCAGATAAACAAACACTTGAAGTCATGATGACAAATAACAACATAGCTTGAAAAACAAAACCAGTATTACCTCATAATACTACTACACACTGACACACATAGGATAATATTAATAAAATATGTCACTACAATGTTCATATTTATAAATTCTGTACATATAAATTGTGATTACATTTGAATGTGATTCCTGGTTCACTTTGTAGTTGAATCAGGATATATAATAGTGAAAGTAATTAATACATAAATATTTGAAACTTTACCAGTGACTCATTTAAGATAGTCTTATAGAGTGTTAAATGTGTGTGAGTGTCACAGTGTTGTCAAGTGTGGTGGAATAAATTAAATTGTTTATCTGTCTGTTGTTGTTGTGACTTACACTTCATCATATACATACCCTAGACATTTAACGTAGTCATCACAATATTCCAGAATAATTCTGACTGAGTTATAAATGTGGTAGCAAGTAAGGTTATCTGTAAAACGCTACACCTATTAGATACAGATACCTTCACAGCTGATCTCAGTCAGTACACTAAGTCCCCTATAAATATTTATATCATCCCACTAAAGGCCACTTATACAACACACTTGTTCCACACATAGCACTACCAATTGGTACCACCGACTAATATCATGAAATAAGAGAGAAACAAGTACTCTCCTGAGTATTGGGTTTCCTGACACAAATATCAGGTGTGTCCCCTTTTCATTCCACCTTCCCATCTGCCTCAGAACTTTACCCTTTCTGAGTATTAATGTTAATCCCAGTGAGCGGAAACATCCATTGCATTTATATTGAACATGTTTACATTAACATACGAAAAGGTTAATACAAATGTATGTACATCACTTCTGTCATCATCCACTCCCTGTTCCATATGGAACTTGGGACTACCTCTTCTTTTGGTTCTGAATGAGAAACCCGCATAAAACAGTCACCATCTCTTGCAGTAATGGTTCATAAAACTATCATTCTATATACTGAGGTTGCCAGCCTTGAATGATTTGGACATCCACTAGTAGTTTTCAAATGTTAATAATGCAAAATGTAGAATTATAAAATGTACAATTTATTCCAAATACCTTTGGGAAGATACAGACTCCTCGCTCAGAGGATTAGTTAAGACAACTTGATTAAGATGTCTCTTACACGTGGTCTGGGGTATTACTTTACAATAGACTCCCACTATGACTTAGTGTTCAGGTTCTTAGGATTCCGGGCTTTCTGTATTAATAAATGGAGAATTTTCTTGAGAGTAAGTCCACCAGATGCTCTAACACGTTGTCCGATCATTTAAAGTGGAATCCTGATCCTATTCCTTAGTCTGGCTTGTCTGACTGTCTCCTTGACGAGTTGAATTTCACTGTTCCGTAAACAAGATTATATGGCGACATTAGGCACACGCATCTAGCTTACTACAATATGATATGGCTGCAATCAGAAATGTTGGATTTTAACATCTCAACTGCCAAACTAATAGCACGCAATTTTCGTATATTTTGGTAGGGGTATATTCCCACTACCCTCTCATGGAAAATTTCTTGCGTGTCACTTAAAATGTGGTGTTTACAAGCCACTTCCCATATAAGGTAGTCTTCTTCCGATTATTAACGATCATACTTACACTCACGACTTCCTAATCTATCACAAGTAATCTCTTTCAAGATGAAAACTTATTGTAACAATCGCCTGCAACAAGTCTGCCCGGAAATGTTTATGACATTTACCCGGTCCAGCCAACACTATCAACAACCTATTCTGAAAGAAAATATCATCAGTGATAAGATAATAGACTGTGGCCATCCTAAGGTTGTTTACTCACTAATCTGGTCGCTCGTACACGCTGTCAGGTCGGAAATGTGTTACAGCTTACTAAACCACATTTATCTCTACAGATACAAGGTGCCAATATGGGTTCAAACGAAAGTGATTGATTACCCTAATCAGTAAAGATGGTAGCTGAAGTCCCGACATGACAAGAATTGAGGGAAGGGAGTGTAAACAATGAATCGAAAATATCAAATACTGTCAGAGGTGGGAAAAAAGAAAGTGAAGAGCATAGAATGAATTACAGGATGGCACAGGTAAATGTGACGTTCGAGATTATTTTGTCACAGAATAAACGGGAGCCTACTTAAAATAAGCTATTTTGAGCCAAGAATAAAATTTAATTCAGATTTAAATAGAAAAACAAAATCCCAAAACTTTATGTGCCGTATAAACTTGGCCACTGTTACAATCGTTCTCGGTGTGGTCTTCTTCCGTCACTTCTGTGCTATGGTTATGAGGTTCTAACACCTTCATGGGACTGCTTAGAGACGTTTATGAATCAGGAGTCTCCTGCGTCTGACCCTGGTCTCTTAAAACTAGCTCTGTCTGAGTCGGGCCTGATAAGGTACCTTCAGTATCTCCGCTTTTTTTGGAAGTAATATCTTCTGTTCCAACTGTTGTCTTGAGATGAGGTAAAGGTGACTCCTGGACTACAGAGGAGACCTTAGTCTTGTTCCCTTTGGCCCTTCTCAATAAGCAGATGGGTGAGGGTTTCAGGTTTGTGGGCCTCTATGGTCGGTTTCCTTTCCTGGTCGACTTCGGCGTTATGTCTTTCCGACTTGCTTGAGGTTGTATTTTTCCACCCAGTTTGGCTTTGGTGGTTATGCCCCGTTAAAACTTCATTTCTTATGAGGCTAGGTGAGATTAAATTTTTGCAGTTTTTGCCCATCACGTGACATGAAACTGTATTCCCCATGGCCCGGCTTCACTTTCTTCCTACGGATAGTGGATGGGTTTTCAGTTTCTGATTTAGCCTGTCCAGCATCAAAAGCTCTGTATCGAGCACAGTCCTTTGAGGCAGCATTTTTCTCTCCACTATTTGGGGAATGCTTATACTCTTCTAAAACAACCGTCGCTTCCACGTGGTTAGTGGCGAGTAGTTATCTCCCATCAGTTGCCGTGTGTCTTTGCTCTCCGAGGCCTTGTTTCATCTCATCTGGTTCCAGATGGGTGGATAGGGTTTTATATAGTGGCTTGAAACCATGGGTCATGGATCCCTAGTCCAGTTGACCTTTTTCCACCTTTTCCTTAAAAATATTGGGTGGAGACTTGAGTTTTGGGTTCTCCTCTTCCTGGTCAGTCAAGCCGCCTCCGAATCGTGCTGAATCTCCATTTTCCGGGGTGTTGTCCCTATTCTGAGAAACCGTGATGCCCGTTTTAGTTTACTGTCTAGTCTGCACTGCTGCCATGACTAGAGGACGAGTCGGTTCGCCCAGATATATGTATCTACATTCCAAGGTAATGGAATGACTTGAATGACTTGGACATCCACTAGTAGTTTTCAAATGTTAATAATGCAAAATGTAGAATTATAAAATGTACAATTTATTCCAAATACCTTTGGGAAGATACAGACTCCCCGCTCAGAGGATTAGTTAAGACAACTTGAATAAGATGTCTCTTACACATGGTCTGGGGTATTACTTTACAATAGACATCACGGCAGCTTTAAATTCTCCGGTCACGTATCGAGATTTAACCCGTACAATTGTAATATGTAAAGTCATGGGGGCTACTCGTTTATTAATTCCCTTGATATCCACTGCTTCCTCAGTTATCTGTTTTGACGTGACTAAGGATACTCTCACAATCGCATCGAATGCCAATCCAGTGTCATATAGACAGTCTACGGGTTGGTCATTCACCATTACTTCATCTGTAACCGAAGGGCAGGAGGAAATGTTTATAAGTTTCCTCTGCTCAATCCTAGTCCTTAGGAATGTTTGTATGCATGCAGCATGGTGGTGAGAAGGAAGTCGACGTTTACACTTATTGGGGTTGTGGGATGTGATCCGAGAGTGATAGGACTATTTATCTCCTTGCCTCTGGTGGTGTCCCATTCTTTGTTGGTGATGTTGTACTCGTAGCGTTCCTGTGGTTTTGGACGTGGCTGAGGTCCCTTCAGTTGAGGTTCCATGTATGGTTTGGGAGGGGTTTTTGTTAGGCAGTTCGTTGAATTTCTTCCTAGTGCCTTGCGTTTCAGCGAGTGCGGTTTGGAACCTCTCAGCCAAAGTGATCATGTTATTCAACCGTTTCTTACCATTTTCAGTCAAAAACTTTCTCGTATCTGGAGTCATAGAGTCTTTTCTTAGCTCCAAGGTAACAAATTCCTTCAATCCATTCCAGTCCTTATTGAAGTTTCCAAGCTGGCACCATTTCTCCAGATACATCTCAAGGCGGGCAGCAAACTGGAAGAAAGTGTCACTTGAATCTTTCTTCCTCTTTCTGAGTTTCTTCATATACGCTTCAGCACGCAGCTCATACCGAACCAAAAGAGATTTCTTCAGTTTCAAAGTCCTCCTGGAGTCCAACGGGAAGTTTAATGTACTCTTCAAGCGCAATACCACAAAGTCCTTGTGAACGTTTTAAATTCCATCTCTTCTCCTCTAAGCCATATACACCGGTTGCACATTCCTCTATGAGAATACCTCTAGTGGGAAGTGCATAGCATTAGTAGGAGGAGGCTGGTGAGTATCGGAATCCTCTGACCGAGATGAAGGACTGATAGAAGAAGTGAAAGCTGTTTGAAAGTCCACTTGTTTATTTTGGATCTATAACTCTTTCACCCTCATCTCATGCTCCTAAAAGGCTTTCTTTTCTTCTCTTTCAACTGCTACTTTCTTGGCTTCTCTTTCAGCTGCTGCTTTCTTTTCTTCCTTTTCATAATATTTTTCAGTTTCATCGTTTACATATTTCCCCAACTCAGCTCCAGCTAGGCCGAGTTCCTTCACACACTCTAGCAAACTAGCTCTAATTGTAACCATGTCTGCCATTATGGAAGCACGTTACTCTAGCAAGGTTCACTGAACTAAAAAAAATGGTATTTACCAAGCAAAAAATGTTCAATGTTTTACAAATATTCAGGACTAACCCCAAGCACAATATTCAAAAGCAGTTTTCAAACAAGCCAGAAAATTTTTTCAGTGTAGCACTGAATCACAAGCATACACGGTTAACAACACATTGATTCAGCGAAGACGTACAAAAAAAATAGCTGTACAATGCACTGTGTAGTTGATATGATGAAATAGTTGCTAATATCAATATCGGCTACGCTCTGTGCTGTGAGTTAGATACAAATCTATTTTCTCTTTACAGAGAGATTACAGATGATAGATAAAAAGATGAAGAATTCCCGGGGATAATTGTTACCATATCTAATGGGTGAAATTCCCGGAATAGCAACAAATTTGTGGCTAAATTCTAATCCCGAACAGGACAACAATTGTCGCAATGTGATTTGGGTTTTGTCAAATGACAAAGATGAATGTGGGATGAAAACCTCTAAGCCCCCTATGATAATGGCTCGTAAGTATGAAGGCATGCTTATGCCACCAAGAGCAAATAAGAATGTGAACCCTCACTGAGAAAGAAGGTTTCAGTAGGTAATCTGGTCTCCAGCAATAGTTTCACTCTGGGATCCCGAAAAATACAAGAGCCTCCCACTCCCGGTTTAGCTGGAAGAAAACACTGGTACACTTAAACACCCACAGTACAAAAGACTCAAACAAGTGGTAAACATATATATATATATATATATATATATATATATATATATATATATATATATATATATATATATATATATATATATGATGGGGCCGAAAAGGAGACGCCCGCCCACTACCGGTTTTTGGGCAGATTATTTTCGATGTGCGCGAAGCATTCTGGGTTGTGAAAAGTCTGAAGTAGAAGATATGTAATGAGGCCACAATAATGCCTTTAAATTAAGTTGTGGTGTAGAATTGTGTTATATTAAATAGCTGTAGGTTTTATTTGTGTTTTCGCTATTCCTAAAGCGATAATCGCGTGTGATATTTAAGTAGCCAAGATTAATACGCCTAGCGCGCAGTAAAGTGAGTGATTAGCCTAGTGCCTATAAAAAGAGATAGCGAACTACCAGCGGCCCTTCTTAAAGTATCAGTCCAGACAAGAGAGGACGAAACGAGGCGCGCTGTGTACCCACACAGAAGAACACAAAGACATGACACGTGAGTTAATTTAAATTAGCATTAGTTTTATATAATTCGGAAATAATATCGATGTGGCTGTTTTAATGTTTAGTGATATAGATAGATGTGTTTCCAAAGGAAAAGTCTTTTTAGGACATGATAATTTAGTCTTGAAATATAATTGAGTGGAAATAATGTGTGGATATATTTCACTAGTGTTAAGACCAAATCACCTATGTAAGAGTTTAGTATCAAGTATTCCATTCATTAGAGAAAGGCAAATTTAGTAGGGAGCTATTTCATACATGAAACTGGACAGAGAAGCGATTTTTTACTTTAATTTAGATGATATTAGAAAATATCAAGATGGCGGCCACGTGGTCATGAAAGGCGGCGCGGTGAATAAAGAAGGCGCCAAGGGGTCTGCGGTAACACTCTTAGTTATCACTTAATGTTACGCCAGTTTTATATTGTGTGAATTGACACGTGGGTGGGAAGCAGATTAAGATAATTTTCCCCAGTAAAGGAAAGAGATAGTTTTCGTGTTAATGCCAGTTTTGTTAAAGTCAAGAGTAATTATTTTATTTTCTTTAATGTTAAAGTAATTGAGTGTATTTCACGATAGCCTACTTATCATAATTCTACTGTATATATTTAATGGGTTACTGTGAGGTGAGAATATGTATTTAGATTTCTGGAGAGCGCGAGGCCACTCCTTTGTTGAGACATGTGTTTCTCTGGTTGCTCCCGGCGGAGCATGGAAACACCAATGTGGCTGGTGTCTATCACAAGCCGACAAGAAGCATTTTTATGCTATTGCGGTAGTTGTTTCGGTAACGATGTGTTTCATGTGATGAGATTCCCAGTCGCACCAGTGGTCATATACGACACGCTTGTTGCCAGGCGCACCAGTCGTCACATACGACATGCTTCAGAATGCAGTAGCGAATACTGATGTGGATCGGTTACGAGGTAGTAGCTTATTCTCATTACTGAGAGTATTTGTTGTACATATAGTTGAATATTATTTTATGTCCATTTTATGATTATTTAATTATGGTTATGTGAGGAATGGTTGTGAGAGCACGTGGGCTCACTTCAAGATATATATTTCTCTTCTCCGCTCCTGAGGGAGGATGGGGCCAACAGTGTGGTTTGCCTTCATATTAAGTATTCATATGCTAGGGCAGTAGTGGTTTTGGTAGCAATCTGTGATACATGGTGAGATTGCCAGCCCCACGCACAACACCTTACTAGTCGCATTGGATGACACACATGAGTGTGTGTGTGTGTGATAGTTGAGTGTGTCAGGTGGCGGCGTAGGACAGTTTGACAGGTGAGAGCGTGGTGTTTCTCATTCAGTATTATATTATGATTTTAACTATTCTGTGCTTTGTTTGCTTCTTCAGATTAGCATCGGGCACTGTTGGGTGTTTTGTTTTGTTTTGTTTAGTTTCGTTTTGTTATGTTCGCTAGTTTATTTGTTTAATGTTTGCTTTGTCACTGAATGGGTTGTAAAAATAAATATAGCCCCTGCCTCTAGAATCAAGAGTTTTATTGTTGTTCGGGTCGGTGCGAGTGTGAAAAGAGAGTGATCAACTATCACAATATAATCATCATCATCATCTCGCCCACCCTATCACATATATATATCACAACTGAGAATAACTATGGTGAAAAATGATGCAATCAACAAACATTAAAAACATAACAAATGATATAGCCTTAATTGACCTATCATTTACTCTTAACTTGAGATTTGACTGGTGACAAATATGACGAAATGCCTTCAGTCCCACAAACATGTAAACTAAACTGAATAATGATAAAATGGCAAGTATTCTGCTTGCTGACGAATAAAAGAATGTTATAATTGTACGACACAGTCTACAAACCTATCACTTTTGGATAACTACACTGAAAAAGAATATTTTCCGCTATGGTGTCTGGCGTGCGTAAACCTCAAGTCTCTCTGACCATTGATGGTAGACTAGGCCAAGCACACTCATGGTTTTGATGAATGTTTATGTTGCGCCTCAATGCTATCTGGCGATTAGCACTGAGTACTTTTGTATACATGTAGTGGTGTTTGATGGTATTGTATGATGATGATATTACTAAATGTAATTGTATGAGGCCAGCTGTGAAGGCTCCTGAGATAAAATGTAGTTGAGAATTGTCAGAAGGCCTTTCTTGCTACCACTACGACCTCACACTTAATTTTTTTTTTTAATGAATGTGGCTACGTAAAGTGTCTAGGGTTATGATATGTAGTGTGGTGTAATAGGTTATAGATATACCCACAGATATTTAACAAGACTAATAATATTAATAAATGTTAAAATACACTGAACTAACTCACGTGTGTAAAATTTTTGATAAAATTATATTACATTTATTTTGTTCTGGATCAATTTTTTAGATTGCCCAGAACTTAAAAGGATTTAGAGATTATGAAAGAAATGCATGGAATATTATATCATAAATGCAATAGTGTACATATATGTACTATACTAGTTAGTTTTATTAAAATGTTCTAGTAGTCATCTACTTGGGAGGATAGTTAATGTTTGTGCTGTTGGGGTGGCCTCATCACACCTGTCTATATTGACTACACAGTGTCCAGAAAATGGTGGGAATTTTTATGGGGTATTAGTAACTAAACTGCGTTGGTGAATGTCCAGCAGACCAGAGGCTCACTCATCTGGTAGTTGTAGCTCTGGTGCTGAAATCAGGTGGTCCCACCTCTCCGTGCTGGCGGGCAATAATGGTGGTCTCTGTCACAAGTACTGCACAGATACACTCGAGTAAGTCACCAACTGAATAGACACTGCTTGGTTGACAACAGAAACTCGCAGCTCAGATTATGAATAAATAACACAGAATTGCCAGCAAAACTCAGCTGAGCTGCTGGCTATAGTATGGCGTCCCTAAATTTCTTTCACTTTCTTTCATATGGAAATCACCACACTTTAAAATCTGTGTCTATCACTGAACAACTATTGAAGAATGGCCCCACTTTCGCGTCTGAGCGCTAATGATATGATTGTCTGTGGCCAATCACTGCCTAGGTTTATTTTAATTTCAAATTCCTACACTAAAGTCATTTCAGTCATGCTTCAGTCAAGTATGGATGGTTATCTGTTAGTCTGTCCGTCTCTACTTGTGTTTCTACAAAATGTACTTGATTTTTGAACCAACCTTTCTCTCCCCTCCAAAATTTTGTCGTTAAAAGTTATTTTTAGACACAGCCACCACAAATATCCCTTCTCTTCCATACTACGTAGATTTGAACACCTGCGACTCGAGGTCGTGTTTTTTTGTGCAATTAGCGACACTTTTAGATTCAATACAGTCTGTCGATGATGTGAACAACACTGTCTTTTGTCATTATCTTCAATATTATCTATCCGTCTGTAAAATTAAGACCATATTAGTTCACTGCTCAGAATGGGCCATCCGGCCAGCTAATTTTTATATTCCTAACATTAATATTAAGAAAAAGTACTTTTTAATTTTTGTAATATTTCGAACATCTGCGTTTAGCCGCTGAATTCAAATCAAGGGCTTGGTATCGCGCAAAAGCGTCCAATAAATGACTGTGGCGTAACATATCTATGGTCCCTTCTGTCGAGTTGCTTACTTTTTATGTCAACTTGGGAAACGTGACTTTTCTCCGTTCCCTCCCCCCCAATTGCGTCTCCTTAGCCTTTCTAGTCTCACGCAATCTTTCCAGTCATATTTTTCCTTTTTGATCCTCCGTTCCCCTCCTGTCTAGCAAGTCAATTTTTATGGAGGGTGATGACCCGCGGTCTAGGCGATCATGTACATCAGCAGCCTACGCATTATGTTTTTTATCCTTAAATGTTATCTTTGGAGATATTTTACCGTTGTATCTCTGTCCATTTCACTACACATCTCCCCACTTGAAAACATGCCTATGGCAAGTTCCAACACCAGCGATACACATAGGTAAAATTACTCCTCACGTCTGCCACTACTCTAATTTTGATCACAGGGGTGCCTACTGAGGAAATCTGCACCGACATTCAATTTGCGGCTTGCATAAGCGACTGGTTTAAGTTCCCCATCAGGTGAAGATGATCTTTGCAACAAAGCCCCTCCGAGTCCCACATTACTTGCATCGGTTCTTAAGACAAAGTCCTGTGTCAAATCAGGCAGTTTGAGAATAGGCTTGCTAGTGAGTTTTTCCTTTAACTCTTGGAACGCTAGTTCACATTGTGCAGTCCAAATAATTTTATCTGGAAGTCCCTTGCGAGTCAGATCAGTCAGAGGAGCACAAATAGCGTTAAAATTCTTGATGTATTTCTGATAAAATCCGCATAACGACACAAATGATCGCACGTCCTTTTTTGTTTGCGGCCTAGGTGCTCTCTGCAGTTTTTCCAAGTTCTTAGGATCAGGGGTCATATTACCCTGATATACAGTGTGTCCCAAGAATTCCAACTCTTTGCATCCAATACAACATTTTGTTGGCCTAGCAGTCAAATTCGCCTCCCAACGTCTATCAAACAACATCTCCAGAGCTTCAATGTGTTCTTCAAATGTCTCTGTGGCGACGAGAATATCATCCATGAAATTCGTGATACATGGGTTATTCAGGGGATCCAACAATTTGCGCATCATCCTTGAAAACACACTCGGAGCATTTTTCAGTCCGAATGGTAGCATATTGAATTCATAATGTCCATCCGAAGTGCTAAAAGCCAAATAAGGTCTCACTTCAGGCTTCACTGGGATCTGGTAATAGCCTTTACTAAGATCCACCTTTGAAAAGTATTTTGCCTTGTTCAGTCTGGCAAATAGCTGTTTTGTGTCTGGTAATGGATCCACTTGTCCTTCTGTGACAGCATTCAGTTTCCTGTAATCTATGCACAGTCTGTGTTCCCCAGACGGTTTTCTCAACAAAACGACACTAGAACTAAAAGATGATTCACTGTACGAAATAATCCCCTCCTTCAACAAATACTCTATTTCTTCCTTCAATGCCTTCTCCTTCGCGAACGGAATAGAATAGGCTCTCATACAGATTGGGTTTGAGTCTACCAGTTTCATGTCATACTGTAGCAAATTTGTATGGCCTGGTTTATCTGTTAATACATCTGTATGTTCCTCCAGAACCTGTTGAACTCTCTCCCTCTGGTTTTTTAGTCAGGTGCTTACTGACTTTTACCTGTGCTGCGGTTTCACAAGGATGTAATGGGTATTCATGTGAGGTGAGTGGTTCCTTTTTGCATCTGGGTTGCAATAGCCAAGGTCAATAAGGGGGTGCTTTCCTGGAGTGGTCTGTCCAGATACTTCTTTAACAGGTTTACATGATAAACTTTCTCCTTCCCCTTTTTGTCAATTTTATAGTTTGTTCTAGACACCTTCTCTAGAACCGTATATGGACCTTGCCAACCAATTTGTAATTTATTCTGGCTTCCCGGTAGTAGAAGCAGCACCTTCTCTCCGACTGCCAGTTCCCTGTCCTTTGCCTTCCTATTAAAATATGCTGCATGTTTCTTCCTGGCTTGTTTCAAATTATCATTTGCCAGTTTCCATCCAGCTTTCAAACGAGTGGTCAGTTCGTTCACATATTGATACGATGAGGTAACAGTCTCTTCCGCCTTCTCATCTGTCCAGGTCCTTAATAGAGCTACATCTGGATCTTTAATTTATCATACTTATTTTTCATGGAACCCATCAGGTCCCGTCCCTTAGAAGCTTTATAATGAGGACTTTTCTTCCTAGAATCATCACTCACAAATCGACCACTACCAATTTTTTTTCTGGGGTTTGTCTCCCCACTTTAGATTGCTTATGAGAGATCTTCGCTCTCTTGTCTGTTCTTCCAGTTTATATAAGTCTGACCGAGGGATTGTCATCCTAACCTGGGTAAAATTTCTTCTTGGTACTCTTCGCATAGTGGCCATGTTAATCCATTCAAGTGAAGACTGGGTGTGAAAAGGGGGCTCCCATTCCACTTTGTCTACCCGAGTATAATTAGTTTTCCTTTCAGGCCTAAAGTTGCCCCGTGGCGTTTCTAGGTCCTGCACATATTTTCCCTTTGTGGGTGTTCCCTCATGAAATACGCCACATGCTTCTACAAAGTTTTCAACATCGACATTTACGTCGGGCCAATAGTATTTTCGAGCAATCTTTTGGCAGATGGTACCGACTTTCTCATGGTCACCATCGTTTCCAACATGTAAGCTCCTTATTAAGTTTGCCCTATATATCTTGGGAAGAACTAACTGTCCGTGACCAGTGGACCTAGTTCCTGTCTTCCTGTATAATAGTTTGTTCTTCATGAAATATTCCCCCTTGCTCGGAGGTGTGTGGCATTTGGGCAATTTTTTAAAACAGGGCTTGAGTGTCCTATCCTCAGCCTGCGCCTTCCTCATCTCCTCTGGATGAGCATTTATAGGTTCACCTTCTTCCTCCTTCTTCTGTGACCTGGTCTGCACTGTCGCCATGATCACAGGTGTGGTGAAGTGGGATGTTATAAATATTTATAGGGGACTTAGTGTACTGACTGAGATCAGCTGTGAAGGTATATATATCTAATAAGAGTAGTGTATTATATATAACCTTACTTGCTACCACATATCTATATATCTCAGTCAGAATTATTCTGGAATAGTGTGATGACTACGTTATGTGTCTAGGGTATGTGTATGATGAAGTGTAAGTCACAACAACAGACCGATAAACAATTTAATTTAATCCACTACTCTTAACAACACTGTGACACTCACATACATATAACACTCTATGAGAATATCTTAAAGAAGTCACTCGTAACTTTTCAAATAACAATATGTATTCATTACTGGCATGAATGAATATGTGTCCTGATTCAACTACAAGGGAACCAGGAATCACAATCAATTTAAATTACAAGTTATGTACAGAATGTATTTAATATGAATATTGTAGTGACATATATTATTACAAATATTCTATGTGTGTCAGTTGTGTAGTAGTAAAATGAGGTAATACTGGTTTTGTTTTGTTCAAGCTCTGTTGGTATTTGTCATCATGACTTCAATAGTTTGTCTTTTGGGACTAGTATTGGAGATGTTCTCAGTTCCTGATATTAAGACAATTAAATTCCCCTCTGAATGTTATTTTTTATAAAGTCATTTCAAGATGAGGGGACATAATGTTGAGCTCAGCTGGCCAAGTTAGCTTATCTGGCGTGATGGCGGCAGGAAAGGACTCCTCTGCTCGAATTCTCCTCTGGGCTCTGGAGACACCTCACTGATAGCTAAAAGGACCAAGGAGTATGCTGTCCGACACTGGATTCAGCAAAGCTCTGACCAGGTGCTGCTCAGTACCATCAAGACCACTGTCCCCCAATTTCATGGAAATAAACACAGATACGTTGATTAGCAATGAATTCTGGCACAATTACTGGCACAAATTTCCATCTGCTTATGTTCCAGGCTTTTATTTTAGCAAAATTGTGAGCTGGCTTCAACGCACTGATGCTTTATCAAGCTTATTTAAACAAGTGGTTTCGAACTAACGCTCCCAGGTGATTATATCCAGCGAGTCTAGCCAATGAGGCCCCGTTTCGACAAGTGTTTGAAAAAATGTTACCTTTCCCCGTTTCCCCTAACAACGAAAGATAGTATTTATAGTCCGACCAATCGTGGTTAGGCTTTCATTTGTTGCGCTCCAATCAATTGGGAGTTTACATGGTAGGCTATTTATGTAACGTAAGGTTTTTTCAAACACGTTATATAAAAAAAAAATTTTATGAGCAGAAATGATTCCATGCTGTCAGGCATCCTCACTATTTTATTTTGGGTATAATTTATTAATTCCTGGACTATTTGCGTAACGTTTTACATATTATTTGTCAGCAAGCCCTAAGGAACCCAAATATACCAATTTGAAAGAGCTACGTGGCTGCGTTCAAAATATGTATTTTCTACCTCCTGTTTCGAAGATGTGCTGTCTGGGTACTGTTATGTTTTCAACCGTAAACCCATCTAATGTTGTCTTTCCTAATAAGAGTTTTTTTTTATGATTTATAAACCTAACTCTGGGAAAGGGTAGTGTATTTTATCACTGTCCGTCTGAAAAACAATTAGTGCATGTAGACTTACACGCGTGATGGCAGCATTTGTGTATCGCGCGACGCGTGTTGCATGCGTTCCCGATTTTATTCGCCCCTCTCTCTCTATATATATTTGAGTCCATCTGTTCGTTCGTTTTGGTAACGTAATATAATTAATGTTAGGATTAATTTAGGTCATTACGCAGGGCCTCTCAATGTTTTTCTTAGAAATGCAGCACACGTTTCATTGAAGAAAGCGGGTAATAATACAGTAAGCTTTTACTATCAACGTGAAAGCGTTACAATTTGCAGACGAAGCATAAAACAAGGGGGATTTCGAGTACAGTCATTGTGACAGCACTGTTCTTTACCATTCTTCTTCCTTTATTTATTATATGTATTTATTAGGCTTTATATTTACTTGATAATTTATATATGTGGATTAGAATATTCCACGACACCTCCCCTCTTAAAACAGACATTATATATCAGTCCTTTATTCTATATACACATAGAGAAATTTATTATTATTTCTGGGGTTTACGGTGATTCTCATCACACGGATGGCGGCTTAAAAAATCCGCTCCCAAATTGGTTTTTCCAGATATATACTCAATGCTAAAATTATATGGAGCCAAAAGTAAAGACCATCGGAGTAACCTGGAGTTCTCATGCTTAGCCTGTGCTAGAAACGATAAAGGTTTGTGATCTGTTTGCAACTTAAATGCCTTCCCATATAGATAAATATTGAATTTCTTTATTGCCCATATTACTGCAAGACATTCTTTTTCGCTAGTTGAGTAGTTGATTTCAGCTTTATTCAACTTTCTGCTAGCATATGCCACTGGGCTTAATTCCCCATCCAAGGCATCTGATTTCTGTAGTAGAGTTGCACCTAACCCAATATTACTTGCATCCGTCCTTACAATGAATTCTTGACTTAAGTCAGGTAATTTCAAAATGGGTTTACTTGTGAGCTTTTCCTTCAATTCTTGGTAAGTCATTTCACATTGTGGTGTCCATGTAATGCGATCTGGATGTCCTTTTCGTGTCAATTCCGTTAAAGGTGCACATATGGAATTAAAGTTTTTGATATACTTCTGGTAGAAACCACATAATGAGACAAAGGATCTCACGTCCTTCTTGGTTTGTGGTCTCGGGGCTTTCTGTAGTTTCTCTAAATTCTTTGGGTCAGGGGTCATGTTTCCCTGATAAACTGTGTGTCCCAAAAATTCCAATTCTTTACATCCAACGCAACATTTGGTTGGTCGGGCTGTTAAATTTGCCTCCCAGGTCGATCAAACAGCATGTTCAGAGAGTCAGTGTGTTCCTCAAATGTTTCTGTTGCTATAAGGATATCATCCATAAAATTTGTTATACAGGGATTATTCAGAGGATCCAATAATTTTCTCATCATTCTAGAGAAGACACTAGGCGCATTCTTCAATCCAAATGGCAATCTATTAAACTCATAGTGTCCTTCTGAGGTACTAAAAGCTAAGTATGGTCTAACCTCAGGCTTTACTGGAATCTGATAGTATCCTTTACTCAGATCCACTTTTGAGAAATATTTAGCTTTATTTAGTCTGGCAAACAGCTGATTTGTATCCGGCAATGGATCCACCTGTCCTTCTGTAATAGCGTTCAGTCTCCTGTAATCTATACAGAGTCTATGTTCTCCAGAGGGCTTCCTTAAAAGTACAACACCGGAACTATACGAAGACTCACTGTGCGAAATAATTCCTTCCTTCAACAGATAGTCTATCTCTTCCTTCAAAGCTTTCTCCTTAGCAAACGGAATCGAATATGGTTTCATACAGACAGGTGTGGGGTCTATCAGTTTCATATCATATTCCAATAGGTTTGTATGCCCTGGTCGGTCTGTTAACACCTCTGCATGATTATTTAGAACCTGTTGCACTCTCTCTTTCTGAGTTTTCGTTAAATGTGTACTGATTTTCACCTGTGCTGCTGTCTCACAGGGGTGTAATGGATATTCAAATGATGAAAGTGGTTCCTTTTTCATCTCCATGGCGATGGACAAGGTTAACAAGTGTGTCTCTTCCTGATGTTCTCTTTCCAAATATTTCTTCAGGAGATTCACATGATAGATTTTTTCTTTCCCCTTCTTATCTATCTTATAATTTGTTCTAGACACCTTCTCTAGAACTGTATATGGACCCTGCCATCCAATTTGTAACTTATTCTGACTCCCGGGCAAAAGAAGCAGTACCTTCTCTCCCACAGCCAAATCTCTGTCTTTCGCCTTCCTGTTATAATAGGCAGCATGTTTCTTCCTGGCTTGTTTCAAATTTTCATTGGCAAGTTTCCAGCCAGTTTTTAACCGAGTGGTCAGCTCATTCACATATTGGTATGAAGATGTAATGTTTTCCTCTGCCTTTTCATCAGTCCACGTTCTTAACAAAGCTACATGTGGACCTTTAATTGTGTGGACCTATTTGTCCATGCACCTGTATGGTCTCTTCCACTCGAAGCTTTATAGTGATGATTTTTCCTCCCAGAATTATCATTCACAAAACGACCGCTACCAATTCTTTTGGGGCTTTCTCCCCACTTAAAATTCTTGATGAGAGATTTCCTCCCTACATCCTCTTCCTCCAGTTTGTTTAAGTCCGATTGAGGGATTTTCGACTTATCCTGGGGTAAGACATCTTTTTGCACTCTCCGCATAGTGGCCATTGTAAAACAGTTAAGTGAAGCTTGTCCGTGAAAAGGGGCTTCCCATTCCATTTGGTCCACTTTATCAAATTTATTTTTCCTTTTATTGTTAGGCCTGATTTTGCCCCATGGCGTGTCCAGGTCCTGATCCATGTTCCCACTTGTGGGTGTTCCCTCATGTGCTATGCTACACCTTTCTACAAAATTTTCAATGTCCCATCTTGCTTTGGGCCAATAATAATTGTGAGCCACCTTTTGAATGATGGTACCTATCTTCTCATGGTCCCCATCTGGTTTCACATGTAGGCTCCTTATTAAGTCTGCCCTATATCTTTTTGGAAGAACCAGCTGTCCGTGACCATTGGATCTAGCTCCAGTCTTCCTATACATCAACTTGTTTTTCATATAAAAATCTCCCTTGCCTGGAGTTGTATGACAAGTTGACAATTTTCTGAAACAAGGCTTGAGTGTTTTATCCCCAGCCTGTGCCTTCCTCATCTCTTCTGGAGTGGTATCCAACATAATATCCTCCTCCTGTCTTGAGGTCGACCTGACCTGAAGGGTTGCCATATACACAGGTTTCCTTCTGCAACGGTCAGTGTCATGATTGTCCATCTGACAATTCTTACACCACCTTTTTCCTTGGTTGAAAGATTTTCTTTCATTATATTTCCTTTCATCGAATTGTGGGAATTTATTTTTATTGTCATACCGTGGCCTATCAAATTGGTGCTTACCTTTATTTTGATCCTTAGGATCAAATTTATTAAAGTTCTGGGGTGCCCTAAAGTTGTCCACCTGTTTCTTTTTTATTACCTGTTACCTCTGCTTGAGCTGCTTGATACCTTTCAGCAACATTTAGCAACTCATCCAGCCTCTCTGCACCTTGTTCCATGAGAAACTTTCTCAGGTCTGGAGCCATGGACTCTCTTAATTGCTCTATAAGGACCATTTCCTTAAGATCTTGGGTTTTCCCCAGAGAAGTCCATTTCTCCAAGTATGTCTCTATTCGTGCAGAGAACTGGTGATAGGTTTCACCTGACAGTAGTTTAGCATTCCTAAATTTTTTCCTATAAAATTCTGCATTCTTTTCATACCTTAACAAAAGAGCCTGCTTTAGCATGTCATAATTTTCCTGATCACCTCTGCTCATTTTTGCAAAAACTTCATAAGCTGCCCCACGAAGTCCCTGAGATAACTTTAAGCTCCACCTTTCTCTCTCTAACCCATACGTGGTAGCTAATAGTTCATACCTATTTAGGTAGCTCTCAATATCATCGTCTTTCTCAACAAAATGATCTAAATGAAAATTCATAGCTGAGGTTGAGGCTCCTTGAGTAACCGTAGCATCAGAGGCAAAGGGACTGGCACCATTTTCAGGAGCATGGCCTTGAAACTCAAACTCCCTTAGTCGTAACTCATGTTCCCTTTGTAATCTTTTATCTTCTGCTTCCCTTTCTGCAGCTAATCTCCTCTCTTCCCTTTCTGCAGCTAATCTTCTTTCTTCTGCTTCCAATTTCTTAGCCTCAGCCTCAATCTGCAACCTCTTAGTCTCAGCCTCAGCTTCAAACTGTAACTTCTTAATTTCCTTGTCAGCCTCTAACTTTCTTTCGGCTTCAAACCTTCTTTCTTCACGTTCAATAAATTTGTCACATTCCGTCGTGACATAGGCAACCATAACTTGCCCATCTAATCCTAACTCTTTTGCAGTCTGAACCGCAGCAGATCGAAATTTGGCCAGGTCCGCCATTGTCTATTATGTAAATTTATACAATGTCTAACCAACAATTCAATCTCTAATGGACAACACAGGCACCGTGAGCTCAACCTTATTTAATTCCACCCAAGGATACCTTTTAATTCTTATATTCCCTGAAGTGAATTACCCCCAATATTTTTAATAGGGAAAGATTCAAAATCCCAAGAGCGAGACCCCAATATATGTGGTGAAGTGGGATGTTATAAATATTTATAGGGGACTTAGTGTACTGACTGAGATCAGCTGTGAAGGTATATATATCTAATAAGAGTAGTGTATTATATATAACCTTACTTGCTACCACATATCTATATATCTCAGTCAGAATTATTCTGGAATAGTGTGATGACTACGTTATGTGTCTAGGGTATGTGTATGATGAAGTGTAAGTCACAACAACAGACCGATAAACAATTTAATTTAATCCACTACTCTTAACAACACTGTGACACTCACATACATATAACACTCTATGAGAATATCTTAAAGAAGTCACTCGTAACTTTTCAAATAACAATATGTATTCATTACTGGCATGAATGAATATGTGTCCTGATTCAACTACAAGGGAACCAGGAATCACAATCAATTTAAATTACAAGTTATGTACAGAATGTATTTAATATGAATATTGTAGTGACATATATTATTACAAATATTCTATGTGTGTCAGTTGTGTAGTAGTAAAATGAGGTAATACTGGTTTTGTTTTGTTCAAGCTCTGTTGGTATTTGTCATCATGACTTCAATAGTTTGTCTTTTGGGACTAGTATTGGAGATGTTCTCAGTTCCTGATATTAAGACAATTAAATTCCCCTCTGAATGTTATTTTTATAAAGTCATTTCAAGATGAGGGGACATAATGTTGAGCTCAGCTGGCCAAGTTAGCTTATCTGGCGTGATGGCGGCAGGAAAGGACTCCTCTGCTCGAATTCTCCTCTGGGCTCTGGAGACACCTCACTGATAGCTAAAAGGACCAAGGAGTATGCTGTCCGACACTGGATTCAGCAAAGCTCTGACCAGGTGCTGCTCAGTACCATCAAGACCACTGTCCCACAATTTCATGGAAATAAACACAGATACGTTGATTAGCAATGAATTCTGGCACAATTACTGGCACAAATTTCCATCTGCTTATGTTCCAGGCTTTTATTTTAACAAAATTGTGAGCTGGCTTCAACGCACTGATGCTTTATCAAGCTTATTTAAACAAGTGGTTTCGAACTAACGCTCCCAGGTGATTATATCCAGCGAGTCTAGCCAATGAGGCCCCGTTTCGACAAGTGTTTGAAAAAATGTTACCTTTCCCCGTTTCCCCTAACAACGAAAGATAGTATTTATAGTCCGACCAATCGTGGTTAGGCTTTCATTTGTTGCGCTCCAATCAATTGGGAGTTTACATGGT
Organism: Oreohelix idahoensis; assembly: GCA_024509875.1. NCBI lineage: Eukaryota > Metazoa > Mollusca > Gastropoda > Stylommatophora > Oreohelicidae > Oreohelix > Oreohelix idahoensis. The sequence goes on from JAMPIV010016182.1 coordinate 666,488, forward strand.
AGGCTATTTATGTAACGTAAGGTTTTTTCAAACACGTTATAAAAAAAATTTTTATGAGCAGAAATGATTCCATGCTGTCAGGCATCCTCACTATTTTATTTTGGGTATAATTTATTAATTCCTGGACTATTTGCGTAACGTTTTACATATTATTTGTCAGCAAGCCCTAAGGAACCCAAATATACCAATTTGAAAGAGCTACGTGGCTGCGTTCAAAATATGTATTTTCTACCTCCTGTTTCGAAGATGTGCTGTCTGGGTACTGTTATGTTTTCAACCGTAAACCCATCTAATGTTGTCTTTCCTAATAAGAGTTTTTTATGATTTATAAACCTAACTCTGGGAAAGGGTAGTGTATTTTATCACTGTCCGTCTGAAAAACAATTAGTGCATGTAGACTTACACGCGTGATGGCAGCATTTGTGTATCGCGCGACGCGTGTTGCATGCGTTCCCGGTTTTATTCGCCCCTCTCTCTCTCTCTATATTTGAGTCCATCTGTTCGTTCGTTTTGGTAACGTAATATAATTAATGTTAGGATTAATTTAGGTCATTACGCAGGGCCTCTCAATGTTTTTCTTAGAAATGCAGCACACGTTTCATTGAAGAAAGCGGGTAATAATACAGTAAGCTTTTACTATCAACGTGAAAGCGTTACAATTTGCAGACGAAGCATAAAACAAGGGGGATTTCGAGTACAGTCATTGTGACAGCACTGTTCTTTACCATTCTTCTTCCTTTATTTATTATATGTATTTATTAGGCTTTATATTTACTTGATAATTTATATATGTGGATTAGAATATTCCACGACAACAGGTTTCTCGGGATTCCCCAAGAAGACGTATCTACACCCCAATATCAGAGGGTAGATTGGTTCATCTATCACTGCTGCTCTGATTTCTCCTTCCACATAGCGAGTTTTCACCGTTATCCATGCGATGGGAAGTGTCATGAGTGGTATGTCCTTAGTCGCCCCTTGTATTTCCACTGTTTCTGTGGTATACTGACTTGGGTCCACTAGGCTAGACTTCACAACTGAATCTAATCCAAACCTGTATCATAAAGGCACCTTATGGTGACCCCATTACAAATAACATCCTCACAAACTGGGGGTGATAAGGTTCCTGTTGTCCCTTAGGATTAACCTTTAATCTTTGCGTCCCCGACTTCATTGCAGCAATGTTTGAAGGTTTCCTTCTACAAAATTCGGTGTTATGGTTATCCTTCTTGCACCATTTACACCATATTTTTCCTTGGTTCAACGGTTTTCTTTCATTGAACTTTTGGTCATTGAACTGTGAGTTTCTGTCGCGATAGTCATTTCTTGGCCGCTCAAAGTTTGTCCTACCTTTATTTCCCTGCTCTCTATTATCAAATTTATTAAATTGCTGTGGAGCTTTAAAATTGTCTATGTGCTTCTTTTTAGCACCACTTACCTCTGCCTGAGCTGCCTGATACCTCTCAGCAACATTTAAAATTTCCCCCAACTTCTCTGCACCTTGTTCCATGAGAAATTTTCTCATGTCTGGAGCCATGGACTCTCTCAATTGCTCAATCATGATTATTTCTTTAAGATCTTGGGTCTTCCCCAGAGCCGTCCATTTCTCCAAATAGGTTTCTAGTCTAGCCGAGAATTGGTGGTATGTCTCCCCAGACAACAGTTTGGCATTTCTAAATTTCTTACGATAAAATTCACCATTCTTCTCGTACCTTAATAACAAAGCCTGCTTTAACATGTCATAATTGTCTTGGTCTTCCCTGTTCATTTTGGCAAATACTTCATAAGAAGTACCTCTCAATCCCTGTGATAGCTTTAAGCTCCACCTTTCTCTCTCTAACCCATATGTAGTAGCTAATAACTCAAAACGTCCTAGGTACCTTTCTATGTCATCGTCTTTTTCAACAAAATGGTCTAAATGAAACCCCATAGCTGAGTTTGAGGCTCCCATACTGGGCGTAGCATCTGAGGCAAAAGGGCTGGCACCATTTTCAGGAGCCGGACCTTGTAATTCCAGCTCCCTTAGTCGTAATTCGTGCTCCCTTTGCAACCTTCTATCTTCTGCCTCCCTTTCGGCCTTTTTATCTTCTGCCTCCCTTTCGGCCTTTTTATCTTCTGCCTCCCTTTGCTGTCGTTTTTCTTCGGCCTCAATCTGCAGCCTCTTAATGTCTCTATCAGCCTCTAACCTCTTCTCTTCAGCTAACCTCCTTTCTTCCCGTTCAATATATTTATCACATTCAGCCGTTACGTATTGAATTAAAATTTGACCATCCATTCCCATCTCCTTCGCGGTGAGCACAGCAGCTGATCTAAATTTTGCCAGCTCCGCCATACTTTTTAGACAATATAATAATATACAAGATAAATCTCTAACCAGTAAATACACTAAGTACTTCTTATGACTATAGTCTAACTAATTCTAACTAACCAGTTAACTAATTAATTATTACTGGCTGTGAAGATTCACCAACTTTTATCTGTAGGGACACTTTTAATGTTAAAGGGAATTTTACAATTTATTTCCCTACTTTTATTTCTCCCACCAGGAGATCCTAATATTACTGTTGGGCTAATTATCCCTGGACAAGACCCCAATATATGTAGTGGTGTTTGATGGTATTGTATGATGATGATATTACTAAATGTAATTGTATGAGGCCAGCTGTGAAGGCTCCTGAGATAAAATGTAGTTGAGAATTGTCAGAAGGCCTTTCTTGCTACCACTACGACCTCACACTTAATTTTTTTTTTTTAATGAATGTGGCTACGTAAAGTGTCTAGGGTTATGATATGTAGTGTGGTGTAATAGGTTATAGATATACCCACAGATATTTAACAAGACTAATAATATTAATAAATGTTAAAATACACTGAACTAACTCACGTGTGTAAAATTTTTGATAAAATTATATTACATTTATTTTGTTCTGGATCAATTTTTTAGATTGCCCAGAACTTAAAAGGATTTAGAGATTATGAAAGAAATGCATGGAATATTATATCATAAATGCAATAGTGTACATATATATGTACTATACTAGTTAGTTTTATTAAAATGTTCTAGTAGTCATCTACTTGGGAGGATAGTTAATGTTTGTGCTGTTGGGGTGGCCTCATCACACCTGTCTATATTGACTACACAGTGTCCAGAAAATGGTGGGAATTTTTATGGGGTATTAGTAACTAATGACACAGAAAGCAGCAGCATCGCTTATCAGCTGGGTACCTATCAATGAGAGGCTAATATTAGCTAGATTTCAGACACGATTTTTCAAGCTCTCAATTGTACAATGTTATGCACCAACTAACGACGCTCTTGATACCACAAAAGATGACTTCTATGAAGCACTTCTAAGTACCATCAACACAATACCCAAGCATGACATAATAGCAGTCATGGGTGATTTTAACGCCAAAGTAGGTGACAACAACGATGGAGTACAAAGATATCTCGGTACTCATGGCATAGGCTGTATGAATCAAAATGGCGAAAGACTTCTAGAACTTTGTGAAATATCAAACCTCGTTGTGGCAGACACCATCTTTCCACATAAGAATATCCACAAGATAACATGGAATTCACCTGATGGCAGAACTAAGAACCAGATAGATCACTTCTGCATAAGCGCTAAATTTCGCTCATCAGTTCAAGACGTCAGAGCATACAGAGGTGCAGAGATCGGAAGCGATCATAACCTCTGCATAGCTAAACTGAGAATTAAACTGAAGAAGTTATACCAACAGAATAAAAATAGAAGAATAGATGTACACAGACTGCAATCAAATGATATAAAGGAGGAATATAATGTCAAAATGAACAACTATTTCGATGCTTTAGGCAAAATTGACAACGATATCACCACCAAGACAATCGATACTAAATGGGAACAACTGAGAACAGCAATGACAGAAGCAGCAGTAGCGACCACCGGATACCTAGTACATAAAAAGAAAAAAATGGATGAGAGAAGATACTTGGGATAAAATACAAGAAAGGAAAACAGCAAAACTTAAACTACTAGCGGCAAGTACACATAATGCAGTTGAATCTTGCAAACTATCTTATAACTTGTTAAATAAAGAAGTGAAGACAAAAACTCGAAGAGATAAAAGACATTTCATCAATGAACTGGCCGTAGAAGCTGAAAATGCTGCAAGAACTGGTAATAGTAGGTGCCTTTATCAAATTACAAAACAACTATGTCACCAGCCTACTGCTATGGAAACACCTGTTAAAGGTAAATTAGGGAATTCAATACCTACAGAAAAAGAACAAATGAAGAGATGGGCTGAGCACTTCATGGAGGTGCTAAACAGACCACCACCAACAGTAACACCTGATTTTAATAATGAAACACTCACAACCACCTTGCCAATAACTTGCGATGAATTCACGCTGGACGAGATCAAACAAGCCGTTAAAAGATTAAAAAATTTTAAAGCTGCTGGAGTTGACGAAATTTCAGGGGAAATGATTAAAGCAGTTAATGACAACAACCTCTTGAGAATTTTAGATATTATAAATGAAGTATGGAGAGAAGAACAACCACCACAACAATGGAAAGACAGTATTATTGTAAAGTTACCGAAGAAAGGTGATCTATCAGACTGTAATAACTGGCGTGGTATATCTCTATTATCAGTACCTGGAAAATTATTATGTTGCATGATGTTAGAAAGACTTAAATTGCATGCTGACGAAAAGATCAGAGAAGAACAAGCGGGTTTCAGGCCGAAACGATCATGTATTGATCAAATATTCACACTAAGAACAATTATAGAAGAATCAGTGGAAAGGCAATCGCCACTTATTATCACCTTCGTCGATTTTCAAAAAGCCTTTGATAGTCTACACCGCCCATCATTGTGGAAGATACTTACAATCTATGGTTTTCCAACAAAATATGTGAATATAATCAAAGCGCTATATGACAATGCAAGATGTTGTGTTAGAACAAATAAAGGGAATACAGAATGGTTTACAGTAGAAACAGGGGTTAAACAAGGCTGTATTATGTCACCACTATTTTTTGGAATAGCTATTGATTGGGTTATGAGAAACTATACCCACAATGAACAATTGGGTATAAAATGGACAAATGGAAAATTCCTGGGGGACCTGGATTTCGCAGATGATGTAGCATTCTTAAGTTCAACACCAAGACAATCCCAAGAAGCAATAAATAATTTGTGTCATCTCTCGGTTAAAATTGGTCTCCAAATAAATGCCTCTAAAACTAAAGCTATGAACTTTTCTAACGAGACCTTTGATATCATCTTGAACGGGGAAAAAAAACTACAGAAAGTTGAAAGTTTCAATTATTTAGGCAGTAAAATGACTCAGGATGGTGACACAACAAGAGAAATCCATACTAGAATTGCTTTGGCAGCTAGCGCCTTCAATAGATTATCTAACATTTGGAAATTACGATCATTGAATATACATACCAAGCTTCGTCTGTTTAATTCAAATGTTATCTCAGTGTTAACATACGGCTGTGAGAGTTGGAAAATAACAAAATCATTGGAGAACAAGCTGAATACATTCGAGAACAAATGTCTTAGAAAACTCATGAACATCAGTTGGAAAGAATTCAAGACTAATCGACAAATAAGAGAAGACTCTAGGCAGAAATATGTCTCCGACTATATAAGGAAAAGACGATGGTCATATATCGGTCATGTCCTACGAATGCAAAACAACAGAATACCACTACAGGCGCTCACTTGGGTTCCTGAGGGTAAGAGGAAAAAAGGAAGACCAAAAGAAACACTCAGAAGAACAATAATAAGAGAAGGAAGAACGTTGGGCCTAAATAATGTGCAAGAGCTAAGAGGAGTGGCGTCACAACGAACAACCTGGAGAGCACTGGTTTCTGCCTTATGCGCCGTGTTTGGTGCTTAAAGAATTTATTATTATTATTATTATTAGTAACTAAACTGCGTTGGTGAATGTCCAGCAGACCAGAGGCTCACTCATCTGGTAGTTGTAGCTCTGGTGCTGAAATCTCCGTGCTGGCGGGCAATAATGGTGGTCTCTGTCACAAGTACTGCACAGATACACTCGAGTAAGTCACCAACTGAATAGACACTGCTTGGTTGACAACAGAAACTCGCAGCTCAGATTATGAATAAATAACACAGAATTGCCAGCAAAACTCAGCTGAGCTGCTGGCTATAGTATGGCGTCCCTAAATTTCTTTCACTTTCTTTCATATGGAAATCACCACACTTTAAAATCTGTGTCTATCACTGAACAACTATTGAAGAATGGCCCCACTTTCGCGTCTGAGCGCTAATGATATGATTGTCTGTGGCCAATCACTGCCTAGGTTTATTTTAATTTCAAATTCCTACACTAAAGTCATTTCAGTCATGCTTCCGTCAAGTATGGATGGTTATCTGTTAGTCTGTCCGTCTCTACTTGTGTTTCTACAAAATGTACTTGATTTTTGAACCAACCTTTCTCTCCCCTCCAAAATTTTGTCGTTAAAAGTTATTTTTAGACACAGCCACCACAAATATCCCTTCTCTTCCATACTACGTAGATTTGAACACCTGCGACTCGAGGTCGTGTTTTTTTGTGCAATTAGCGACACTTTTAGATTCAATACAGTCTGTCGATGATGTGAACAACACTGTCTTTTGTCATTATCTTCAATATTATCTATCCGTCTGTAAAATTAAGACCATATTAGTTCACTGCTCAGAATGGGCCATCCGGCCAGCTAATTTTTATATTCCTAACATTAATATTAAGAAAAAAGTACTTTTTAATTTTTGTAATATTTCGAACATCTGCGTTTAGCCGCTGAATTCAAATCAAGGGCTTGGTATCGCGCAAAAGCGTCCAATAAATGACTGTGGCGTAACATATCTATGGTCCCTTCTGTCGAGTTGCTTACTTTTTATGTCAACTTGGGAAACGTGACTTTTCTCCCCCCCCCCCCCCCCCCCCCCAATTGCGTCTCCTTAGCCTTTCTAGTCTCACGCAATCTTTCCAGTCATATTTTTCCTTTTTGATCCTCCGTTCCCCTCCTGTCTAGCAAGTCAATTTTTATGGAGGGTGATGACCCGCGGTCTAGGCGATCATGTACATCAGCAGCCTACGCATTATGTTTTTTATCCTTAAATGTTATCTTTGGAGATATTTTACCGTTGTATCTCTGTCCATTTCACTACAATACATATGACTGATTATGCCAATAAGGACGGCTGGCGTGATACGGTGAAAGACTTAGATGTCTTAAGAACCACCACTTAGAATTTTGGGACACCCCGTGACATTCATGGATGCACAGAGGTCGGGGTCGCAAGCGATCTATCGAGAGGAGTAGGGAAACATTTTCTCTCTCTCCGTTGACGACAGTAGTTCTTGCTTATGCCGAAGCTGTCAGTCCAATGCCTATCATATATTTATACAAGAAACATTCGTAAGCCCTAGAAGGTAGTTATGCTTAGTGATTGTATTGGTAGGGTTATGACTGTATACATCAGCAATTCGTGTGCACATTTAACTGTTATGTACATGACGGAAATTAATGACAGTATATCTATGATACAATCAATTATAGTATTGAACGTGTTAATACATCTTGGTATCATAGCATGTCATTATAGTAATTAGTACATTTCTCATTTGTGAAATCAATTAAATTTTAAAAAGAGTGCCTTTGAACAAAAATGTACAAATGTCTATGCCAGCTGATTTAAAAAATCAACTGCCTTGAAAAAAGAAATAGACACAATCTGACACTGTGAGCCTTCACAGTAATTCAGACTGAGAAGAAAAATTTATGTCCCTGATTATTATGAAAAATGTCCCAGAGGATTCAAGATGGATGCCTAAATCATAGGCTAACATTTGTGTTCTGAGTTCTATTACTCAGAAAAGACATGGAATGATGCTGCCGTTGTGACTTATAATAGTCATGTAGGGAATCATATATTATGTACTTCTTCTTCTTCTTCTTCCGTCCTTAGCCACCGACCGTCAAAGCAGTCAGTGGCTATTACGCCTAGTGGCGTCTTAGGGCAACAGCAGATAGGTTTTCTTTGCCATTGTTTCCCATCACGCCTATTGGCGTCTTTAGGGCAACGGCAAATCAATCCATTTGCTGTTGTTTCCGTAATCGAAGTGACTGGCAAACGGGTGATCAGCCCGTTGGTATATTATGTACTTGGTAAGGTATTAAGCTTCCGTGGCCTGGGAGGTTCATACACTGTTACATCAGAGTTAAATTACAACCTTACCAGCTACGGAAGGGTGCGAAGGGTCATTGTGGAGAAGAGTGGATTCATTGTTTATGAACTGAATATCCCTACGGTCCAAGATTGACAATTGTACTGAATAGTGTGCCTTTATGCTTATATGAAGACTGACGGGACATATAATTTTAATGACTTTCGCTACGTATGGTACCTGGAGTATTGGAAATAAATATGGTGATTTTTATATAACAACTATGGACATTACGCATATCACAGTTGGCCGTTGTGCGCCATGCATTGCAGTTCAGGGTTAACTTTGCTGTTCGTTATATGACTGCCTATTGTGATGGGACGACTAGATGCTGTATCATACCCACGATTGGTATTTTCGCGTGAAGTTTGACCGGGGCAGTATTGTGTTGCATACGGTGTTGCAACAAGGAGGTGTGATTCCCCACCGCACTTGCATGATGCAAATAGTGTAACATATTTTTCAAATACTAGCGATTCAAATATTATGAGCAAAAAGACCTTGATCGTTATATCACACCCTTACACAATGACAAGGTTCACTCTAGTTTCTCCTTCTTTCAGATTAAGCACCATAATACGCTCCGAGACAAAGTTCCATCATTTGGTGTTATTTGTTTGGCTTTTAGCCACAATACAACCCACAACTCCTTGTTCTTTTTGCGTTTACGTCAGAGCCAGGATTTCAGATTTTGTTTTCCTCATCTCCTCCACTAGCTTCTTCACTTTCCTATTAATACTTCTACATTTCCGTGTTCCGTAACTCGTCGACCGTAATTCGTCGTCCGTAATTCGTCGTCCGTAACTCGTCGTCCGTAACTCGTCGTCCGTAATTCGTGCCAGTTCGTCGCCTTTAAGATCAGTCCGGTTCTCGCTCCGTTGGTTCTTGTAATCGCATTTTAAGCCCTTAATATTATTCTTGTTAGGAGTTTCTGCTTACTTTTGTTCAGTTTTTGTTTGTTTGGTTTTTTGTTTTTAAACATACAAGCATAATTGGTAATTGTGAGTTGCCCTATTACGATGATTTGACAGGTGTGATGCCACTTTCCCATATCGGCAGTTGTTCATAGTATTTGGAATTGAAAAGTCTTAATTATAACCCATCAGAGGTTGAACGGGATATTTTTAATCAATTAAAAAAAATGAAATGACCGTGAGTTAGGGCCTATTAAAAAAGAAAACACTCCTCAGGGTAAACATGTGATTGGCTTGTTGAGCCTGTGCAATGTGCCTCCTTACCGCCTCCATGCATGCCACCCTCCTCCTTTTTCAGCTGGGCTTGGGACTGGCCTTAACCTTACCCATATGTTTATTGTTTTCTTATAATTTCTTGTTACATCATTGTCATCATTTTCTGTTGCGCTCCTTATTGTGCACAGAAGCATCAACAAGATAAACAAGAACAGGAAAAATGGACAATAAAGGAGAAAACTCATTCATGGGTAATCATAATATCCCTTGCTCACGGTAACGGAGGAGAGGTATTCCGAAAAATACACTCGGAGAATAGAACGGGAGACCGAAATGACAACTACAAAAAGATTTGGCATAAGTTTGTTGAAAGAGTGTGATAGTGATGAAAGTCCCCTTAAATTATTATAATTTAACTGCTACCCAAATGTATGATAGTGATGAAAGTCCCCTTCAATTATTATAATTTAACTGCTACCCAAATGTATGATAGTGATGAAAGTCCCCTTCAATTATTATAATTTAACTGCTACCCAAATGTATGATAGTGATGAAAGTCCCCTTCAATTATTATAATTTAACTGCTACCCAAATGAATGACAGTGATGAAAGTCCCCTTCAATTATTATAATTTAACTGCTACCCAAAATGAATGACGGCAATACATAACTAATAATGTTTTTTTTTAAAATAGCTTGCTTGGACGATATTGTTTGAAAATAAATATTTATTAGTTGACCCAATAAAGTTTATAATTTTTCCTGTATATCATTAATTATTTTTAGTATTTACAAAAAATAAATTCTGTCGAGACCCATTTCGTGAATTATGTGTATTTTTGCTTAGTTCGTGTTGTTGTAAGGGCATATAGACATTTTATTGCCTGAAATCATTCAACATGCTTACTGTTATCCTGCAGCACGGGCATGTCTTCATATAACACACAAGTGAAGAACCCCTGATTTCCAAATGTTAATTATCTCCCCGCTAGAAAGAACACACAGTGCTGTCTCTTGGACTAATCGTTTTGAAGCAGGAAGCTCTAAACCCATTTCCGTCACAGCTAATAATCTTAATGCTTCATTTTTCTCGGTGAAGTCGATGATAAAAATGTGCAGAATTCAACAAGAGTGTGTTTTTTTTTAAAATGGATGTTTCCCCACGCAGTTTCCTGATATGGATAGGTGCAGTTAAGATAATTAGGGATTTTTAAAAGTCTTCAAACAAATGTTTTATTCAGTCCTTTACATTTACTTTTCAGTCCACTTATACCCAGAAGCGAATCTAATTTGAAGCTAATGAATCATGAGCTTCCCCAAGTCCAGTTTTCTCTATATTGTAATGCGTTTATTTCCCATCTCTCAACACTTAAAAAAAAAATAAAACAGGCCCCTCCAAGAGTTCAAGCGTCAGGGTCCCCAAAATATAGATTCGCTACTGCTTATGCCGTAAAGCAAAAATCGGCAATATGCCGATCTTGATGTGCCGTTAGATCTTAGGAGATGATTTGATAGATCCCTTGGTGACTGAGGGGAAAAACAAGAAGGCATTTTTAAGCTGTGAGGCTCCTCTACTTTAGACACACCGAGCTGTCTAAAGATCTACTTTGATAAAATTACGTCTGCTTTCAGTTTTCAGGGCGTCCTTAATTTGGAATAAGTGCAGCGTGTAATATTTGTCGTTGTAGGATTATCAGCTACATGCAATTCCATCAACAGAGCAGAAAGAAGTGCAAACAAAGTGATAATTTACAGCAGTGTTTCTCAAACAGTTTGGTCTCAGAACCCCTTTTCCTTATTAATAATTAGGGATGACGACTAGTAGCTTTTGTTCATGTGGGTTATACTGTGAGAGAATGAGAGTGGAAAAGGCAAATAGTAGATTTGACCTATTTCAATGCAAAAAATCGGGACAAAAGGGTAAAGAAAAGGTCAAAAGTCGGGACATGTCCCGGAAAATCAAGTTTATGTCAATTTAAAATAATATACATTTTATATATACATTTGAATAACATTGAATAACATACATTTTACTGTATAAGTTTAACTACTTAAACTAATAAGAGAGAAATTTTATCAGCTCTGAAGAAAGTAGTTAACGACGAGCTTGATGCAGCTGTAACGACGGCTCTCTTACGTTTCTCACTGCTTATGTGGTTCTTAATATCACCACGTCCACTATGGCTTATCGAAAACCCGGAGGCACATATATTGCATCGTACATTGAAGTTTGATGTACTCTTTTTAATAAACGGATATTCCTTTTGTAAATCTTCATTGAAACTGCATTTACGCTTTGGTACCATTTTCTTACAACAATAACAAAATATGCACAAATAGTTCACCGTTTAAATTAAATAAACGTATACCGTACGCAAAATCTTGGTACTTTACCACTACCTAAAATTTCAAATAACTGCGAATATCATATTGGAACTACAAAACTAATTCGCGGTCCTGACAAACTCCTGTGCTGTTTCGGCGCCAGTTCACTAATAATTAAAAATTCCCTCAAGTCAGCCATGGAATAATAATTTTTTTTTAAATCTGTGAGATTTATGCCAAATTGGCAAATTCGTCCAAAACCGGGACAAATTGGCGTCCCGGATTGCATCGAAAAAAAAGTCGGGACAAATTATCAAAAATGTCCCGGAAAACCGGGATGTCTGGTCACCTTACGTAAAGCGTTGTGAGTACCTGAAGTTTGCGTGTTAGAGCCAAGTATTTGGCATTGGCTTTTGTGAGCCCGTGCTTTTGTAGGTTTTATGTAATGTTGTCTATCTGCCTGCGCGCCTGATTCTTAACCAGTAGAAAATAAAGTTCGTTCGTTTGTTCATTCCCGTGCCATGAAACCAGTTTTCCGCTGTTGTAGGCACGTAGTGGTAATTGATCAAGATCCATTCTCATCAGATGGTCAAACCCACTTAATTTTCTGTCTGCATAACCTGATGCAGGAGCATGTAGTTCCTACAGTTTTTCTGATGTCATCATTTCCCATTCTGTTTCTCCTGGTAGCGTTAATGGCTTTTTGAAGCATCCTTTACTTAGTCGTTCCACTTCTACCCTGTGGTGTAGAGGTTTGCCAGAGAGAACGCCATACTATCCAATCGGCTGTGCAATCCCGTCTCAAAATGTGATTTTCCTCTACTTTGATTTGGTCAGGGACCATGATTGACACTGATAGCAAAAAATTAATAAGACTATACCATTTATCAGCTGTCAGTAAGTTTCTATACTGATACTTGAATTTTTGAGTAGTAGTAACTGTTGATAAGTTACTGTACACTGTACCGTCTTGTTGGACATCTTGTTTCAGTTTCTCTATCACATATTCCATTTTTAGTGAAAAATCTTCCTAGGCATTTGGAGCCTGCTAAAACTTACATAGGTGCTGGGTTCGATTCTTCTTCTTCTTCCTCGTTCGTCCTGAAATGGACGTTGGTTGCGTTGTGTCTATTTACATCTAAGCTGCGATATCTACGCCTTTCGGCCGACACATCCGACTTCAGCACGGCATTTTTTGGGACCGGGTTTGCATTCCCTCTTAGATCCCTACTCTCTAGCCAGACTGCAGTGATGCAGCCTGTTTCCAGGACCACCACGTGGAGGTGGAGTAGGGTCTTGGTCAGCTCTGGTTCGCTGAACTGGTCACCTCACTTTTCGATGCAAGACCTAGCGTAGTGAAGTCTCTAACGTGTCACTCCCCTACGACAGTACGTGCTATGGGACTACCTTTACCTTTAAACTTGATGTTGATTTTGATAGTCTCTGTCGTTGATGTACTGATCTTCATTTTGTATCTTCCACGAGTTGAATCAAGTTGATTTGTATGATTCATGTTTTTATTGAATGTTTTATTCATTGTAATTTTTAATGCGAGCGTCCGAGTGGCAAAGTGGTTAGAATTCTTACTTTTCAGGGAAAAATGACGTGGCTTGAAACCAGGTCATGTCACACTGCAGTCTACGCGGCTGTAAAAATGGGTACCAGACCCTATTCTTGAATTAGGGAAGGAATAGACAGCGAGGAAGAGAACCGGTTACTCCATCTTTATTAAGCTTAAAGCTAGAGAGAGACTTTTTAAACGAAAGTGCATATTTGTGAGAGAACATATAAAAATAAAAGTGAGGGAAGGGAGATAAAGAGAAGGGAGGAATTGATAACGAGGGCAGAAAAACGTGGACAAATCGGGTTTTTAAAATGAGCAGTGTCAGAAGTGAAGTGGCTAGACCTGACATTTGGTTTAGAGCGGATTTAAAGATTAGTGAAGTGTTTCTAGTACTGCAGCGCTCACGTAAACCTACTTCGTTTTTTGTATTAGTGTTTCCCAATCGTTTTTTTTTTAAGTGAAGGAACCTCCCTGCCCCAAACAAAACAGTTTTATAACCCACGGGACCTTTACCTATGAAAATATTAGCAAACCACAACAAATACTCGTACATTCAGTTTTAAAGTTTTCCAGATAATGCATGTGTGTATGTGTATGTTTATGAAGGAATCACTGATGTTCTGCAGGCCCACGTTGAGAAACAGTGTTATATACAACCTGTCACCGTACTCAAGTGATAGTGTTCCACTACCACCGGCACGAAATAACTGTTACAGGATTACTGAAATTGGATATGTTTGGGCCATATTCCGCTTTTTAATGCTAAATACTTTGTCAAGATTAAATTGTCATTATCTGCTCAAGAAACTCCAGAACTCATAATATCCTCCATATTCATAAGGCACAGAGGCACAGCACAATGATTAATGGCGTTGAGTCATAATTAGACATCAGATCTGCTCTGTTGTCTGGCAAAATATTGGACTTTTAAACTAGAAGAATAAACTGAGGGCACTACAGACAAGGTACAGCTGCAGGAAAACAGAACTTCCAGTTAGTTTCCACTTCCCAGTTCCCGGTCTCGGTATCTGTTGATATCAGGTTTTGATGATCAGTTGCCGGGTAGAAAAATTCAGAGTAATAATCACCAGAGCCCAAGATGAATGACTTCCTGTAAACAGAATATTCTCGGCAAGTCTTATTAGCGACTGGCTGTACACATATTAATTGATAGTTTTGTTTTCTTTAACGCACATATCACGATTTTTACTAAAAATATGCGACAATTAAACATTCTGTTACCTTTATCTATGCATTTATGCGATATTATGCGATTTCGTCTTACCATTATCATTACATTAATGCGAAGTTATGCGGGTTTAGTCTGCCCTTTACAAAAAGACAAACATTTGTGCGAAATGTAACTGTCTCGTATTACCTTTATCAGTATATTCCAATATAATTTTCTTGGTGTGAAAGCATACACCCTACGGTAGAAGAGGAACTAATAAGTAAGTAAGGTGTGAAAGTATAGTGAAGCAAACACTTATTCTCAGCGTCACCTTCCGGAAAAATACTTTTGCCCGGAGCGTCACGACACCCTAGGCGATAAAACTGCACACGACTGGATGATATTTATCTTGAACTAAAAAGTGGAATCAAAATAGAATGTTGAGCTGCCATCTTACCATCGTAATTTCAGCGTGTGTTACGACAAATCTGGTAAGAAAACTCTACAGTTTCACCATAATATCGGAGAAAAATATTAAGTAAGGCTGGATTACAGATATAAATAATTGCGCATGCAAGATGATAGGTGTCAGCTACTATAACTCAGTGTAAATATACATATTTTTATTCAAACAACCTCAAGAGTCAACTTTCATGTGTTTAAATAAAGTATTAGTCAGCTGAAGGATGTACATTATTGTAAGTAAGAAGGATTCACCGGTTGATGTGTTTTGACGTTTTTAAAACGGTGACGGGTTTATATGCTCACTTCTATTAGGTAATGCGTAAACAATAATACTATAATATAATTTAAAGAAAAAAACACGTTCATGAAGTGTTTGTGGTTTTAATTATTTAGCATGGTTGTCTTCCAATCAGCCGATGCGTGTTCGACTCCAGGCTGAGATACGACAATTTGTAATTTATTTACTTTTTGGTTTAAACTTAATTTATCTGTGTTTAGTTTTTACAGAAAGTTTAAAACATCATTGAAAACAAAATATAGCTCTTATGTAATAACGGTAAATTTTTATACCGCCTTCAAGGTTGTAATTATCATTTTAAAGTGTGGTTTTACAAAAAAATGGCTTCAAGTGTACCTGTGTGTTGGCGAGTTTACTTTCTAGGTTGAAGAGAATGTAAAGGACTAAACTGAACATAAGAGAAATAGTAACTTCATCAGGACATAAGGCAGAAAATGCACATCAAAGTTCTTTCAAGTCATTTATTGGCGGATGATTTGCACGTGTGTGTATATTCTGCTATTTCGTGCAACGTTAATCAGTTCTTTTGTTATAAGGTATCTTACAATTTCGTCTTGTCGTTAACCTGCCTCTTCCTCTTTGGTCCTAGGCGGCTGACTGACAAAGCAATCAGTGACCATCACGCCTGGTGGCATCTTGTAGCGCAGCAACAAACTGTCTCCACTTTCCTTAGTCCGCAGCCATCCTTTGTGTAGTGCCCCCAGCTCTGGGTCATGCTTTGCATCTTTGCCATTACAGCTCTCCACCAGGTAGCTTTTGGCTTGCCTCGATGTTCCTTTTTGAGTCCATAGCACAGTTGTGATGATGATGTCAGGGTCTGTGACAGAACGGGGCAGCCCCCTATCGATCTTTGTTTCACTCCGGCAGTATCGGTGCAGTTGTGGTACTGATTTTATTGTGTACTTTCAAGTGTCGCACTTTCGTTCTTTCTTTTTCTGCTATGTATAGCAGATATTTGGTATTTTCCTTCTTACACCTTTATATATATATATATTACCATGTGAATTTTAATATGTGAAACTCGCTAGTGGATGTCAAAGTCATTTGAGGCTGGCAACCTCAGCGTATAGAATGATGATTCATGAACCAGCACTGCACGGGCTGGTGATTGCTTTATTGCTAGTTTCGTAGAGAGAACTAAAAGCATAAAGTAGTTCCAGGGTCCATTTGATCAGGGATGGAAAGATGAAAGAAATGATGTACATTCTAAGTATAATACTTACATTTTCAAAGCAGTGTAAATGTCCATTTAAACATATTCACTTTAAAATTAATGTAAGTTTTCAAGCTTTAAACCAGTGTAAATGTCTATGTGAAAATATTCATGTTAAAGTTAATGGAAGTTTCACACTTTTCAATCAGTGTAAACATAAATGAAAACATATTCAATTTATATTGTGAACACTTTTCAATCAGTGGAGATGTATATGTAAACAGACTCTATCTGTATTATTAACCTTTTCATTTAAATGTCATGTAAAGCTAAAGCAATTCAATTTAAACGTAAAGAAAGTTTTTCCCGTGGGATTAAATTTAATTCTCATCGAAGGTAAAGTCTGAGTAATTGGGATGGTGGTATGGGAAGATAGGAACCCATAACTATGGCTTGGAAAACGCCATACTCAGAAGAGCTTTCGTTCTATTCTTTTACCATAGTTAATGGTGGTACCAGCAGAAAGTACTATTTCTGGAACAAGACGGAGCAGAATCGTCATTGGCAGCTAAGTGCAAATCTATGCTGCCACCTGAACTTCTTGTAACATTTCCCAATCCATAACGACTGTGATGATAACCTTTCTTGATCCATACCTATTCAAATTATTTATTGGTTGGTTCTTTTCACACTGCTCACGCTCGTCCCTGATCAAGGTTGTCGGGTGTAGCTCGTTTCCCAGAAATGTCAAGGAGAGTCTACCAAGTAGGTCCTTCGTCTTAAAGCTTAGGCCATGGTTCCCTTCTTGTTCCAGAGATGGTACTTTCTGCTGGTACCACCATTAACTATGGTAAAAGAATAGAACGAAACGCTCTTCTGAGTAGGGCGTTTTCCTGAGCAACTTCTGGGAAGGTTAAGGCGGCCGGCATGATGGTGACCAGATCACCCCTAGTGTGCCGATGGTCAAGAAAATGCGGGCCTAACACCATATTCCCAATATGCCTCAATGGGCGTGAAACGGGATCCTTTACCTTTACTGAGAAAATCAGGGGTGGGGGCTTAAACGAGCTGAAATTAATAAGTGCTTAAATCCTTCACAAAAGCGTCGGCAGAATTACATAGTTAACATATTCAGCCAAAGAGGTATTGTTCTCGCTTATTCTGAATATCTTGTGAAGACTCCCTGGAGATAAAAGCGTTTTGTTTCTTCTATTTACATCTCTGCCAAGAGTAATCTTGTGCGAAGGTAGACACCTTTGAAGCCCATATTAGATACTCTTGAGTTTTGGCCACTGTTGGACCACAACTGCAAAGCAGGGGAGGCAATAATGTCACAGGGACTTTTCTGAGGATGTGGCCAAACTAATTCCAGCATTCACTCACTATGGTGGTGCGTATGTCGTCTTGGTTGGTGTCGTGAGACATTCTAAATACACATATATAAATTAAAAGGTAAATGTAAAGCCTAACACATAAATTCGATAAAAGGAAAGAAGAATGGTAAAAGCACAGTGCTGTCACAATGGCGTACACAAATCCTCCTTTTTTCTACTTCGTCTGAAAATTGTAACGTTTCCACGTTGATAGTAAAGCCTATAGCAGCATACACGCGTTTCCACAAAACAATAAAACGTGTACTGCATTTCTAAGAAAACCTTGAGATACGCAAGCTGCTTAATGACCTAAATTAATACTAGCATTAATTTCATTTTATACACTGTGTAATGAAAAGACAGATGGAATTAGGATAGAGAGAGGGAGGGCTGAAAGCAGGAACGCCGGCAACACTAACACGCGTCTCGCGATATACAATTAATGCCACCCCCAACGCGAAAGGCATGAAGCACTAGCTTTTTTTTTTCAAATGGACAGTGATAAAAAACACTACCCATACGAGAGTTAGGTTTAAAAACCTGTAAAATGCTTATTGGGAAACATGACATTATACTGGTTTACGTTTGAAAGCCTGACAGTACCCAGACACCACGTCGTATCGAAGTGAACGGGAGGTAGAAGAAAATGCATATTTTGAACGCAGCCACTTAGCTCCATTAAACCTATATATTTGGGTTCCTTAGGACTTGCTGACAAAGAATATGTTAAGTGTTACGCAAATAGTCTAGGAATTAACAAATTATAGCCAAAAGAAAATAGTGAGGGTGTCAGACAACACCAAATAATAATCGCACAGTGGCATGTTTTGAAACCACCATTTTACGAGAAATAGGCCACCATGTTAAATCCTATTTGATTGGATAGAAGTAAATGCAAGGCAAAACACGATTAGTCGGACTACAAATACTAATTTTGGTTGTTAGTGGAAACGTGAGAAGGGTAACATTTTTTGAAAAGCTGTGTAAACATGGCCCGATTGGTTAGACCCGCTGATATAGTCAATTAGGAGCGTCAGTTCAGTGCCACATTTTAAAATAAACTTACTCAGAAACAGTGCGTTGAGAACCAGCTTATATTTTTTCTAAATAAAAGCCTGGGACAACGGCAGATCGGATTTTGTGCCATATTCATCGCCAGTCAACGTATTTGTGTATTATTTCCATGAATTGTGGTAAGCTTGACATATTTGATATCTTTTTAATGAAAATTGAATGTAAATTGATAATTTATGTCTGTATATGTGTGTGGTTCAGTAGCAAACATGAGGCAAAGCCTAGATACTGCTCCAACCTGAACAGAACGTGTCGGAGAAAAGAAAACTGCATGGAATTGCCAAACAGTACATTGACACCTATCTTATTGACTAGATAGAACTAATGCTGGAATTGCAGAGGCGTAGTAACCATTAGGGAGAAGTATACTGGTGTAAATTGTTTCAGATGAAGCTAGCAGTTGGCCTACCGCTCTGAACTCAGTGTTTGTTATGTATTGTGTTCAGTGTGGAAATAGATTATAAATTAGTTCTGAAATAGGAGGTACAACCTTCTTGTTTCAGGGACCGTGGTCCTAAGTTATTGAAGCAGCACCTGGTCTGAGTTTTGCTGAATCCAGAGGCTGACAGCATACTCCTTGGTCCAGATAGCGACCAGTGAGGTGTCTCCAGAACACAGTGAAGCAATCGAGCAGAGGAGTATTTTCCTGCCGCCATCACGAAAGATAAGCTTCTGTGGCCAGAGCAGCTCAACATTATGTGGCCCCCCCCTCAAAAATTGACATTATATTAAACACAGAGGGACAATAAATTGTTTCAAATGACAGGAACTGTGAACTTTTCCCAATACTATTTCCACGATAATCAAACACTTGAAGTCATGATGACAAACAACAATCTAGCTTGAAAAAACAAAACCAGTATTACCTCATAGTACTACTTCACAACTTACACACATAGGATAATACTAATAAATTATGTCAATACCAAGATCATATTTATAAATTGTGATTACATTTGATTGTGATTCCTGGTTCACTGTGTAGTTGAATCAGGATATCTATTATTGAAAGGAGTTATTACACATATATTTGAAACTTTACACTTGACTCATTTAAGATAGTCTTATAGAGTGTTATATGTGTGTGAGTGTCACAGTGTTGTAAAGTGTTGTGGAATAAATTAAATTGTTTATCTGGCTGTTGTTGTTGTGACTTACACTTCATCATTATCATAACCCTAGACATTCAACGTAGTCATCACAATATTCCAGAATAATTCTGACTGAGGTATAAATGTGGTAGCAAGTAAGGTCATCTGTAATACACCACACTTATTAGATACAGATACCTTCACAGCTGATCTCAGTCAGTACACTAAGTCCCCTATAAATATTAATATCATCCCACTTTACCACAGTTGGTCTTACCTTTAATATCTTACCTTTTTATACAGTCGTGCGACATATTATGACGTCGTCTTAATTTTTTTTAAAAATCCATCCTCTTCATTGGGTTTTGGAGGGTTCATCAAGCAATGTCGTCTCATCGTTGTCGTTATATTTATGTGACGGGATGGTAATATATAAGTGTATCTAGATGATACTAGGTGATAGTGCGAGACAAGAATTCTGAACTAAAAGAAATACCCCAGTCTCAAAAGTGAGCACTGGTGTATGGATGGCACAGGTTATAGTCAGGTTGTAAAGTACTCTTGTCCAATTAGTCATGTAGCAGATTAAGAGCCTATGGTGCCCTCTCGTTCAGACTACCCATATGCTTAAACAATAATGTAATTCCACTTTGAAAATTCATTCGCTAGGCGGGGTTGTCGCACGGAAGGGCCTGGGTTCGAGTCCTGGGTAAGCCACTCACGTCTGTTGTTTTTCTGTTGTCTAGTTTTCTACTTCTTTATTTCTTCCAAGTGCCTGAAAACATACCTTTATGTTTGTCTAATATTTATTTACTGTTTACAGGCCTCGGGTTTCCCTTCCTTATGTGTTATAAACGATTCCACGGTATTGTTTTTTCATTCTTCGACAATTTACGCGAGTGAGCGTGTGAAAATTACCTTCTATTCTTAATTTAATTATCAATCAATCAATCAATCAATCAATCAACACCCTTTAGCTCCCCAAGGAGCATAGGCCTTCTACTAACACATGCCAAGTCTTCAGTAATTTAATTATACGACATTTTACATCGTCATTATTGCAGATGTGTCGGGACATGCCACAGAATATCTAAAGCGATTGAAAACAAAAATTACTGCAAATTCGGCGCGAGACACATCTGTACAGATCATCATTATGTGATACCGAATGCTCTAGAGATGCTGCTTCTGGTTTTGTTTTAGTCGGCCAGTCAGACGCGTTGTAATGTAACCTTTGCCCTTGTCTCTGCAGACGTACAGAGATATTTCTTTCAATGAGCATTCTTGTCCTTGTTATTTTATATACATATATGTGTGTGTGTGTGTGTGTGTGTGTGTGTGTGTGTGTGTGTGTATGTATGTATATGTTTATCCCGTCATTTAAATGGCTACGCAAATGTTTTTATTTTGTTATTCTGGGTCAGTAATTTTACCACATTATAACCGTCTGCTTACAGGGGCAAGGACATCATTATATATTCTACTCGTATATTATGTTCTTGTTATTCTAGTTCTTCAACTAGTTTATCGTTGCTTGCAGATTACTTTTTTGTTTCAGGCGTACATATTATCATTCCCACAGTTATTATAAATATGAAAACGTCCTACCCAAGATGGTGTGTTTTAGAACATAGTTCTTGATATAACGAATGGACCTTGTCTAAGTAAAAAAATGACGTTGCCTCGCCGGAATCGACGCAAAACTCCTAGTTTTAAAATTAAAATTTCGCTGTTATTTTGTCCCTACAATTTTATCTTTGTAAAGTACATGATGTGAGATCGTGCATGGGCCTGGTGACCTCATCATGTACAATTAATTGCTGCAGAAGTCACAGTTGCAAGGATTTGTGCTTCGGCACAGGATTTCGTAAGTTGCCACCTTCAGTGTTGGCTCTATACTCCACCAGGAGCAATTTAAAAAAGGATATAATTAGCCATCTGTTTTATAAATTCTTTGTGTCTTCGTTATTACCTTTTCTATGACCGCATTCCGTTCTGCTGCTTCTGTTTTTGTTGTCTAGTTCATGTCTGTATATGAATTGTTCCGTGTGGGAGAGATGCTGGCAGAAAAAGGAGGGAATTAGGGAGACAAAAAAAGACAGAGCGACTGTTCCCCCAGGCTGATATATGAGGCGACAAATATGAAGATGTGTAAGAGGCTGGCAGACTCATCGTATAAAACAAAGTGGTACATAACCACTGATGGAAGAATATCATCTTTAGTGGTGGTGCTATGCTCCATAGGGAACTTCTTCTTCTTCGTACACTCTCAGACGTCCACTTGAATGTTCTCAAAGAAAGCAGTAGTCAGTTTGAGGCTATTTGAATCCACGTAAAGCTTTTCCACGAAGATTACCACTTGTTCTCTTCTGTGGAGCTGGTAGTAAGCATCATTCTGTGTGTGACATGGATGTTCTACATTCCATTTGTTTATGTATCTGATTCTGATAATACTCTTTGCCTCCTCAAAAGTTATGCTTGCATCAGGCTGAGGTAGATGTGAACCTTCTTTTGCCATTCTGTCAGCCTCTTCATTGCAGGTGATGTTACAATGATATGGGATCCATTGAATCACAACACTTTTGAATCGTTGACATAGTTTGTGGATCACTATTCTGAGGTCATCCAGGTCTGTATTATTTTGGCTTTTCAACGTTGCAATTACTGACTGTGCATCAGTAAAGAAAGCAAATTGTCTCTCTGTGCTTTCTTCTGTCAATATAACCTTTGCTGCAGTTTTCAAGGCCTCTGCCTCTGTTCTGAATTTACTTGAGAAGTGTCCTGTTTTTCTGCACCAGTGCTTAAGGTCAGAAAGACACCCCACCTCCATTTTCTGTTGCATTTCTTGCTGATCCATCTGTATGCTTGCGGCCAGGTGTTGCGTGGGTAATGTTCCTCTGCGTATTTTGTGGCTATGGATTTTCTATCTGTTGCAGTTTGGAACGTTTTTCTTTCAATTCCAGGAATGTTTTCTATCATTTCAGGGAAACGATTTTGTTTCCAAACTGGAAGCTTGTGTGCAGTGTAGATGGGTTTAATAGTGGATATTTCATTTATGGAAACCCATAGGGAACAAAACATAGAAATGATGATACATGTATGTATTATTAGCGCTTCCAGCTCATGCAGATCACTTTTTTCCTTCACACACGTGAGCAAAGTATTTTTCTCATTACTAGACTTGAAGGATTATGAGGCATAATCGTAATCAGTTATTTCGATTTCTTTTGGGACCCATCATCTCGTAACATGGTCTCATATACAAGCCTACACATGGTCTTTGTGAATCCCTGGTTGGCCAAATTCAAGTAGACGAGCAGAGAATGATTGGACATTGAATTGCGATGATCTAAATAATTCATGGGAATTCTGCCGAGAAAAGGGCGCTCATGGCATAGATCAGGGTTTCTTAATCTGTGGTCCATAGACCACTTGGGGGTCTTGAAGAGATTCTAGGGGATCCGTGTGCATAACCTAAACTTTAAAATGCTAAATTTTAAATGATTCCCTTAAGTACATTTATTCCAAGAAGGGGTACCAAGCTCTCATCGGGCTATTACTTGTAGAGGGGTCCATAGCCTTTATCGGACAATCAAAGGGGTCTATTGCAGAAACAAGGTTTAGAAACCCTGACAGAGAGAGAATACACTAAACAGATCGAAGTTCTGATGGATTAACTGTCTGGTATAGCTGGTGTCCAGTTTGCTAAACATGTCCCAATGTTTGTTTGTAAGACACTGTTTAATGTTTCATTGTCCAACTGTTTTTCGTGGCGTAATGAACTTTTAAGCTCTGTCCGTCTGTTATAAGTTTTCAATACAATAAAAAAAAAAAGAAAAGATAAATGCAGTCCCTTAACACATATTGTCGTAGGGGATTAAAGTGTTTGAGACTTCACTATACTAGGTCCAGCGTAATGAGGTGGGTTGACCTGTTCCATTCCTCGCTGTCTTTGCCTTCCTTAACACAACAGCTGAGTCGGGTAGACATTTATAGCGGGAAGACTATAACGTGACTGATACAGGATGTGAATTATCGGGGTGGCTGAATGATTGAGACTCTTGGGGTTCTTCTGCTTAGATATGATTATTAACTTCCCAAGTGTCGATAGGGGTATGCCCTTCAGTCCCCGAACACAGCCGTACTCTTCAACATCACTGACACAGTAACTGCCAGGTTGGACGATTTAAATATGAATGTAATGTACATGATATAGCTCCAACACAGATATAAGTAATCTGCATAATATATTATAGTATCAACTTGACAGTCTCTAGCGTCGCAGTACAGTCTGCTAATGAAACGATGTCCTCGACATTTTCATGCAGATATATTTAAAGTTCACAACTCACGTGCATAATATTCAGAATTCCTTTCTTACATAATAATCTAACATGCGTCCATCCACTTTGAGATACACACAGAATAGGCCCAGAAAGATCTTTCACTTCTGCTAACCTTAGACCGTAGGCTTTTGCTACTACGCCCCAAAAAGCAATGACGGACTTCCTGTAACCAATAGTCACCGATCCTAACAAATATGACTGCCTGTCGAACAGATTTGATATCGACAACCATGTTATGAATTTTACTCATAACAGTGACGCTACCAGGTTTCCATCCCGGAAACCGGTATCTTTGCTGCGAGAGGGAGACTCTCTAACTACTTAGCCACTCGACGCTCTTAAACAAACGATCCCGATTCAGGAATATAGATGCCATTTGAAAGACCTGGAACCGTTTGCACAACATTCGGTAGGTTAATTAGGTTAATTTTATGTCAGAAAATAATATTTGTTGTATTTCTTAATTAAATCTTAGTAAAACTTTTATACTGCACGTCCTGGGTGTTGATTCTATACGCGCGTGTGAGTGTGTAATACGAGTAAATTGCACGAATAAGTGGAAATAGTAAAACGTAAAGGACAAAGTAAAGAATGACCCAAATCATCTACTGCGATTGGGCAGTGAAGCGTTAGAGACTTCTCTTATACTATGTCTCAGCTTTGTATGAGATAGATAATAAGTTCCCTTTCTTGCTGTCTTTGACTTTAGTAATTCAAGATCAGAGTCAGGTACCCATTTACAGCTGAGCTGGATAGACTGTATCGTAGCCCTATTAATCTTCGGACGCTGTATCTTTGCCTCGAGAAGCAAGCGTTCTAACCTCTACCAGAAGACGCTCAGAAGACGTTGTGCTAATGTTATGTGACAGTGCGAAGACGATGTGTGAAGGAGAATAAGAATTTGTGTGTAATGTTGTCGTCACTCTCTCTGGCTTACTTTCACACACGTTCCGCAGTCACAGAAAAACTCTTGATGACAGGGGACCCACTTTTATTAATGAAACCCTATCAGGTAGCACATGGATCATACAGAAAACAATGTTGTCCACAAGCTATTTAGGTATTCTCTACGTAACACCATATAACCCAGCACAGACTGCTGGACTATCTGAAATAAAATGAAACAAAATAAACTAGCATCGTACTAATGGACAAACATCATCTACGTAATAATACATACATATGTGTGAAAAATACACCTGGAAGTCCTCCCAATACAGCACAAGCACAAAATTAAGATTATATCATAGCTGTGTGCTTTCTGTGCTTCTCTATGGTGCGGAATGCTGGAGAGTTACAGAGAAGGAAATGTCGAAATTGTCCTCCTTTCACACAACATGCCTAAGAAAAATTCACCGAATCTTTTGGCCGAATACCATCACTAACCAAGATCTGCTTACTCGTAGCAATCAAGAGGACATGCACACCATCATAGCTGGCAGACGCTGGAGCTGGGTTGGTCATGTCCTCAGAAGAGACCCCGATGCCATCACAAGAACAGCTATGCTTTGGACCCCTGAAGGAAAACGAAAGAGAGGCCGACCAAAAACAACCTGGCGGAGGACTGTCGAGGCTGAGATGCAGGGAATGAACCAGAGTTGGGGCACTGTACGAAGGATGGCCACCGACCGAGCAAAGTGGAATCAATTTGTTGTTGCCCTACAAGACGCCACTAGGCGTGTTGGCCACTGACTGCTTTGACGGTCGGCGGCTAAGGATCAAAGAAGAAGAAGAAGATGTGTGAAAATATGCAAGTACATGCACTTATATGTCCATGTGTGTGTGTGTATTTTGTGTGTGGTGTTACACATGTGTGAAAATATGCTAGTAGATGCGCTTAAATGACCATGTGTGTGTGTGTATTGTGTGTGTGTGTATATGTGTAATCATACAATGAACATATTTAAGTCAACAATAATGCCTTCATACTCAAACTAAATACTAACTACATCATCCCGCGAGAGAAAACTTAAATGACACACTTCTATCGATGATGAAATATTCCTCACAGCGCACTGGTCTTAATGACATCAATTTATCAGTATGTGAGAGGCCTAGCTGCTCTAAAGAAAAAGGAGATATATACTCTATTCTTACAGCACTATACTAAATGTAATAGGCATTCACCAAGAGCTGACGCTCAGTGACAGTGGGTCAAAGAAGAAGAAGAAGAAGAAGAAGAATAGGCATAGGCTACTCACGGAGCTAGAGGGTACCCTAATCTTTCTCTCACAATAATCACTGATATAAAATTAACCACAGTTACGGCTAACGAGAATGCATAAAGTCAGACATGAACTCAATACCTGAGTTACACTTAACCAAGTGTTAATAACTATTACTTAACACTACACAAATAACAATAATGGTAATAAGTACACACTTGTACACAGCGCAGTGCGACACTAGAATTCCTCTTATAAATTCACTTAACACTTTACACATTTAACACAGTCTCACAGTTGAAAATAGCGATGAGATTATACGTGAAATTACACTTAAAAACACACAAATCGCCAATCAGCTTCTATCAAACTATAGACAGACACACGCCAAAAAGAATTAACTCTTAAACCTGAAACGTCTAATGTTACTAAATCTAAAGTATTATAAAAATGTACTCATATACAAGCATACCTCTATGTCGCCAGTTCTCTTAGCACAGACGCAACATATGCGTATCAAATCCTCTACCTCACTGGTGTATCGTACCGAGGATGCCCACCGCACATGAAGACGATCTGGCTTCTTTTCAACTCTCTGACTCGACTCTCTCACTGTTTCAGTTTTAATCTCATATCCACTCTTGTATCACATGATAGCCACGACAAAATGTCAGGCAAAGCTCCGCCCATCCCTCTAGGGAGCAAATTAGGAGTCCTATGCTCAGTTTGGATGACATGAGACCACATTTTAGTAAAGATTATCTTCCTAATCGACACAACTCAAGGTCCGCCCACTAATGGGGACATTCCCACGATATCTGTTGCCCGAGCCACTCTTCTTACGGTTTTGTGCTAAAAAAAGGTGTTTTCCTCTGGTGTCAGACAGCACCGAGATGTCTAAGACCAAGGGCCGTCTCTCATTACATCTTCTGCGTCTCACACGTTTCAAAGATGGCAACGGTGTGTTTCATTTAGATTGCCCACTCCAGTGTGAGAATGCCACATAAGCGCAGATATATACCGTAGACAAGATCGACAACTATTACTCAGTCTAAAATTACACCTTTCTGGCCACACGGTCACAGTTAGAAAGCATGAACATCAGAGATAGAACTGTTAGGTCATTCTGATCTGCATGTACCTGATGCTTACAGTTTCAGTTCACTAATTAGGCATGACCACCAATGTGGAACTGATGACAAGGAGCAGACAAGTGCCACTGGAATAAAAGATAATAAGACGCTGGAGATGGATAGGACACACGTTGAGAAAACATGTTGATAGCATTACCAGCCAGTCCTTGCACTGGAATCCCCAGGGTAAGAGAGGTAGAGGGAGACCAAGGGACATATGGAGAAGAGAACTGGAGATAGACTTAAAGGGCATGAAGAAGACATGGAAAGACCTTGAGCTGATGGCACGTGACAGGAAAACGTGGCTTTTGTTTGTTGAAGGCTTATACTCCTTGTAGAGTCGATGGGTGATGATGATAGTTAGGCATGTTTGCATTAACAGTTGTATTTTTTAAATTAAAAGTTGAAAAATAAAGATAGTTTTAACTGATATACTATTTACTAGGAATGCGCCGAATAACCGATTAGTTTTCGATTCGGTTCCGAAAAGTGCCTTCGTATTCGGCCGAATTGATCGCTGCAATCGAATACGAAAAGTAAATTTAGGGGTCAACCCGCGGCGTGACTATTTTAGACCCAGAAAGCAGGCTGACTTTTAGTTCAATAAGTCCCGCTACTCACCCAACACACCACTGAATTAAAAAAAAAATTTAGTGGTTAGTTAGTAGCATTAAATAGTTCCAAGATATTTGCCCCATTTTTGCAACACTATAACACTTTGAAATGTCACATGTTTGTTGTTGATTACTTTATAATTAATACAAATGTCAGTAGACCTGCTGAACACAACTTTTTATGCCAATCGTTCACTAACTATTCGTATTCGTATTCGGCCGAATAGTTAAAGGCTTTCGTCTAATAATATTTGATTATTCGTTTTCAGCCGAACAGTAAAAACCAATATTCGGTGCATCCCTACTATTTACTTTAATAAGGACAGTAGAACTGATGAAGAAGGTCAGTGATCTGCAGAGAAAAAATGATCGTCTGCATTTTGCAACCCGGCATACGATGATGGTGATATTCACTTCATAAGTTTCTGATCCCTTCAACAAGACCGCTGCGACATTCTAGTTGGATCTCTTCAGTTTGTGCCAAACATCAAGTGTTGAATGTCATTATTTAGCCTTGACACATTGTCCTTTTTTCTCCGCTGCCACCATTTAGGAATTAAAAGAACGTGAGCTTCTAATGACAGTCAATATGGGCTCTGAAGTAAAAATGTAGCGAAATATAAGCAAAAAAGATTTATAAAAAAAACTAAAACACTCAAAGACGAACATAATGCAAAAATTAAAAACACATATTTGGAGCAAAGAAATTCTCCCTGTCAAATATTTATAAATGAAAAAAAAAACATAAGAGAGAAAAAAAAACACTGGCCGGAGGGACTACAAATAAAATAGAAGCAGTAAACAATAATAATCGTGCATTTTCATTATAACAGCAACGCCGTTTAACCTTAGTCCTTGGAGGTCTCTGAGGAGGCTACTGCTACTTCAGGTATGTCACAAGAAGCGAATAATATGAGGTTGTGCAGGGCGCTTGCAACATTATCATGTAAAAGCTATTGTTACATCAAATACCACTGCAAGACACATTAATGCCTTGATGCAGGCTTCCTGCAAGTGGATCAGCTTTCGTGGGGGAGCCATGCGTCATAAGAAGCTAACAGGGCCAATAAGAAGAATATAACTGTGTTGGATTCAGCTTTACAGTAATGAACACAGGATCGATACCGGAGAGATAATCGTCAGTCATTCTACTACTTGGACAAGTGGAAATAAACGTAGCGAGTTAATTGTCTTATTATAAAGTTATGGCTAAAATTAGCTAAAGTGTTCTTTAATCCGGGCTGGACAGAGAGATGCCACCCGTAGAGACAATCATCATATTCATTCTACTAGTGGGAAATGTGGGAATAAACGCAACAAGGTAATTATCTTATTGTAAAGTTATGGCTAAAATTAGCAAAACATTTTCTTTAATCTGAGCTGACCAAAGAGATTGCACCCGTAGAAGCGATCATCAAATTTATTTTACTAGCGGGAAATGTGGGAATACACGAGCGCGTTAATTCTTTTATTAAACAATTATGAGCGAGTAACCCGCCAAATAAATTACAGGAATGAATGATGGTGTGACGTTTGTGCTGCATTTCCTGATGACGACATTACTTCTCCAGTCACTAATGTCCTTTACATTCCATTTCACCTTCATTGGATCTTTGTAGTCAAACTTATCATGACTTATGATCAGTGATCAACGCACCTTGAAAATATTGAAACTCGTGCGTGCTCTTTTAATGGATGTTCGATTTAGCTTTCGCGGTGCAATGCGTGTCGTTCCGTATTTTCCCGAAAATACAGAATGAAAAGATTGCAAGGCGTACGTGTTCTTTAAATGTGTGTTCAATTTAGTTTTCACCGTGCAATGCTTCCCGCTTCCGTTTTTTCCCGAAGAGCTGGGGGAATTGTTTTATTTTTGGTTACAAACGTTTCGTTAAGAACACTCTATATATGAGAGTGGCTAAAATCATCTTGAATCCAATGGACGGTGACGATGGCTGAGACACATGAGGCTGAGACACATGAGGCCGAGACACATGAGGCTGAGACACATGAGGCTGAGATACATGAGGCCGAGACACATGAGGCTGAGACACATGAGGCTGAGACACATGAGGCTGAGACACATGAGGAAGACACCTGCTGATAGC
Organism: Oreohelix idahoensis; assembly: GCA_024509875.1. Taxonomy (NCBI): domain Eukaryota; kingdom Metazoa; phylum Mollusca; class Gastropoda; order Stylommatophora; family Oreohelicidae; genus Oreohelix; species Oreohelix idahoensis. Next base: position 696,796 of record JAMPIV010016182.1, read on the forward strand.
GTTGCTAGCTGGTTCTTGTTCTGGAGTCCTCGCAAGGGAAGAGGTAGAAGGAGGCCGAGAGGCGAGTGGAGGGGAGAGCTGGTGACGTGGGTGGAAATAATAGGGAAGACACGCAGGGAATCTTGAGAGGACGACATGGGTCACGTGGACTGAATTTGTTGAAGGCGTTAGCTCTGTGGGGATCTGAAGAGTAAGGATTATAATTAATCTGAAATCTTAGTTGACCAGAGATATCGCTAGAGTAGAGATAATCAGTCAGTTGACTACCGGGAAATATGGAAATAAACGTAATGCATTATTTCTCTTTTGTTAAAGTTACTATGAAATTAGCTACAATTATCTATAATTCTATCTGCCAGCGTCGGTGTCTGTGGCCTAATGGATATGAATGCAGTTTCATAATCCAAATATACCAGGTTCGAAACCTGCTGCAGGCGGTTTGGTAGCAGATCGCTTTGTGTGGATTTTTAACAATGGTATAAGCGCCGTACCGTTCAGAAAGCAATGGCAAACTACTGAATGAAAAAAATTGCCTAGAAAAATCTAAACAGCCAATAAAAGCTCGGGTTGATTGCCACGTCCTTTAAAGGATAAGTGTCACAGAACATTTTCATGAGTATGAATGAGGATAGTGACTGGTGTTAAGGGTCACTGAACTGTTATTAACACTTGGTTAAGTGTAACTCAGGTATTGAGTTCATATCTGACTTTATGTCAACATGGTGTGACTTGTGCATGCGTTGGGAGAAAGCATGTAGTGAATACAAGTCTGGTGTGACTGAGGGATTCTGTGTTTGGCAGCCGAGCTGGGCGCTCGATTCTGTGATTTGGAAGCTCGTATTTGTGACTGAGAGGATCCATAGTTGTGATGTGATTATGATATTTATGCTGTGATAGATCCTATCCATTTATTTCTGAATGGCGATGATTTTCTCGCCTGGAGGCGCTCCTGTTGGAGCCATTAATATATATGTTCATGGAGAACATTATAAGGTGACGACTTTCCACCTTGAAGCTACGGAGGAGTAAGGCGACGCGTTTCCCGCCTTGTAGCTATAATAGATAAAGTACAGGCGAAGTGTATTGTCCCGCCTGGAGAGGAGGTTCTGTGAATCTATATGGCGATGTTCATGCCGCCAATCACTGATAATAAGTGATATACACCTGGATGGTGATTTATTAGTGCAATGGTGTTTTTCCGCACGTAGAGATTTGAGGGATTATTGTGTGCGAAGAGTGTATACCGCACCAAGGACATTCTGTTCACTGCTACGAGCCCCCAGCTGTCAGAAACTGTTTAAACGATGATGTCCCCAGATGTCAGGATACTATATAAGATATATGATGACGGGGGTGGTGTGTGTAGATGATGATCAACAACGCTAGGGGTATGCAGTAACACAAACGCCACTGGTTACAGTTCCATAACATTTATTTAACATTCACATACGTGTCCTGGATCTCAAATACCTCGTCATACAACACTGACCTCATACTTCGGCTAACGCTGCCTGTAGGACATAATAAACTACAGTATTCATACACTGTCTCTCCGAACAAACAATAACAGTGAACAGAACACTTCGCCTGTACTTTATCTATTATAGCTACAAGGCGGGAAACGCGTCGCCTTACTCCTCCGTAGCTTCAAGGTGGAAAGTCGTCACCTTATAATGTTCTCCATGAACATATATTAATGGCTCCAACAGGAGCGCCTCCAGGCGAGAAAATCATCGCCATTCAGAAATAAATGGATAGGATCTATCACAGCATAAATATCATAATCACAACTATGGATCCTCTCAGTCACAAATACGAGCTTACAGCTCGGCTTCCAAATCACAGAATCGAGCGCCCAGCTCGGCTGCCAAACACAGAATCCCTCAGTCACACCAGACTTGTATTCACTACATGCTTTCTCCCAACGCATGCACAAGTCACACCATGTTGACATAAAGTCAGATATGAACTCAATACCTGAGTTACACTTAACCAAGTGTTAATAACAGTTCAGTGACCCTTAACACCAATCACTATCCTCATTCATACTCATGAAAATGTTCTGTGACAATAAGCAACTAACTTGAACTATCTGCCAGAGAGACCTGACTCATGTCTGATTTTAGAGAGCCAATCCGTGACCAGTATGAAAAATTAAAATAGGGGAGGGGGGGGGGGGTGTATGGGTGAACGTATCTCTTGGAATTGAGCTAGTCTTGACAGCTCTAACGGGAAGTCTCTCACTTGAGACGAAATCGCTGACCAGGCCGAAATGGTCCTCAGTTGTCCGAAGAAAACCTGTCTGGAGATTTTGAATTGTCTGAGATTACTCCGAATTAACTGCTTCACATGAGACAGTATCCGATGGCTGACTCACAAGTATTTTTAGCTTATCTTGTCTTCTAGCAGAAGATTGAGCGAGGAGATTGCTGAAAGTGATAACTTTGTTATTTATCAAGAGATGGGGAACTGACTTTGAATTCACAATTACCACAATGCAGAGTAATTAATCGCGCACTGTGACAATAACGGAAACATAACTCTGATCTTCTGCTATTACAGTTCTAGCACAGAACTTTGAACTGCCAGAACAGATAGTGAAACATAAGGTGTGTATCGTATATTCAATTTTATGTGACCTCACTGTACTCACGATGTCGTGTTGTCAAATATAGTCAAAATAGGAGTTTTATAAGTTCGCTCCCTTGTTGTCTCCAGTTCGTTGAATACAAGTGGTGCGATAAAGTCTCACAATTTCTCGCGGTTTGTTAATGCATTGAACCAGCAGCGTTTTCAATCTCAGTAATATATGTAAACCATCTGTAACCAGTTAATATTATGGTCTATTCATCAACGCCATTACCTTTCAGCGTCCCATATAGCCTAATCTTCAACAAATACCTTTCAAACGTTATTATCTTGTGTCATTCGCTTAAGATTGTTGTATGTTTTCTTTATCTCTTAATTTTTTTCTCCGATTCCTTTCTCCATGTGGTCTTAGGTCTTGTTCTGCCTTTCTAACTTCAGAAACTAACTTCTAACTGGGGATTTCAGGACAAGGACTGCTTTGTAATGCTATGAACAGGTTTCCCCATTATGCGGAATTGTCAGTCTTATTTCCTCCTCTTCCACTGGCACCTGTCAGTTTTTTTGTCATAATTTCCACATTAATGATCGTCTGATACTTTATCAATCCTGTTCTACGCAAGTACCAATGTAAGCAATAAAGTCTTGATTACTATTTTTGTTGCTGTCCATGTTTCAGAGGCATGCTTTATGACTGCCTTGGGATTTCTTATGTTTGTGTTGGCTTTTATTTCTCTTGATTTCCATATATTTCCCACATGCAGTGATCTCCTCTTGTCTTTTGTATCCCCATTATGATGTTACTGTCTGTTGCCCCAGCTGTGTCTATATTGCTGCCAAGATATGTTTATGATTCTACATCATATAGGGTGTATTTCTTCAAGGGCAGTCTTGTTAAAGATAATAAGAATAAATGCAGGAAACGATAACAAGATTTTACTGGAAGAAACACCACAACAAGATGTATAATCATACATGTACCTTGGCAGCAATATAGACAGACAATATAGACAGACAATATAGACAGACTTGGAGGGGCCCAATGGTATCAAAATAAGAATGCAAAAAGGTAGCATTACCAGGCATTTCTTGTTCTGGAATCCTGAGGGTCAGAGAGGTAGGGGAAGACCAAGGAACACATGGAAAACATAACTGAAAACAAACATGAAGGGATGAAGAAGACTCGGAAAGACCTTGATTATCGTTTCCTGCATTTATTCTCATTATCTTTGTCCTTTCACTGTGTACTATGTGACCTACAAGCTGTGACCTATCAATGAGTTTTTTGTTTTTTTATGTGTTTTTCATTTTGGTTACGACTATGGGACTGAAGAGTTAGTGTCGTCAGTAAAATCTAGATCTTCAAGCTGTTTAGTCAGAGTCCACTGAAAGCTATAGATGTCTTTCTCACTTGTGAGAGTATTTATTTCCCGATTGTTAATTTTCTATTACTTGCAGCATCGCTCAGAATCGAGTATTCCGCGCTTCCCATCGATTAGAAAACATTAAACAGAATCGATCTGAACCAAGTAAAAATGACGGGTCATCATTGTAATGGACGCTGACAAATGAAATTATTATCGGATAATAATTATTAATAAATAGCACATGCTGGCGTAATTCCGCCTTTGATAAACTGTTTGAAAAAAACGTCCAGCTGGATAAACAGTGAAAAAGTGCGAGAAAGAAGAAGAAATATATAGTTATGAATGGATCAGTCAGTGCGTTGATGAAGGTAACTTGTCTGTCTTTCTGTCGGGTAAATTTGGTTGTTCTCAATCCAGTTTCTGTCGTCTCTGTCGGTGTTTTCATCATTATCTAATTTTCTGGGAATATGAGTGAAGGATAGAAAGAAATTAATTTAAAAAGGACCAGCAAGTTTTTTATCTGTTGACAGACACCCTAATATAACTAAAACACCTCGTGTTTAACAGAGTGTGTCACGTCAAATGGAGGCTAAGCTCGCATTAAATATCATGAACCCAGCGATTCATCAGTCTTTCAGATTCTGGACATCTTTAGGTTTTATAATCTGATTGAATGGATGACTGTCCCTTCTTCTGTCCCTTAGGAGCATCGGGCTAGCAACGTTATTGTGTAAAATAAAATGCTGTATAAACCACTTGTACAAGAACATATTAGTACTTTGACCCAGGTATCGGGCGATAGGGGAGGGGGGGGGGGAGGGGGAGAGGGGAGAGGGGGAGAACTAGCTGTTGTCATGGCGCTATGCTCGATAAGGAGCACAAAGGGAAATAAATGGTGATGGATAAAGGAGCATGGGGCCAATACTGTAGTTGTTCCCCCTGCCCCATGTAGTAAGCCTCTACCGACTTGTTTCTGATTCACTTACTTTGGACGACTTGTTTACATTGCTGAAAGTTACAAAAATCAGACCTAAAAGTCTTTTATATTTGGACATGCGATCTAGTATAACCGACTAGGTTGAAGGGGGCGCGCCTCGCCAGAACGAGGGAAAATTTAATTTAAAAAAAACACATTGCTGAAATTTTTATTTTGGCTTTATGTTTTGACAAGCCCCACCCTATAGTCGCCTCATCCGACATGCCTGATCGGGGTACAGTGTTACTGTTCTTAGCTTTCTTTTCGAGCCTCCCCTTAATACAAGGATGATTGTCTGTGATAAAGACACACAAGAATTTCTCTACACATCCTAATTTTGTATGCATGGCGTGAACACTGAATAATAAAAACGAACAGCGTTGTGCGATTATCTGACGTCGGATGCGCCAACATTCGTCCTCTGAGGCAGTGGAGTTAATTAACTAGGCAGGACGTAGTTAATCATCAATACTTTGGGAACAGCCCAATGGGCTGATCACCCGTTGGCTTGTCACACCGATTACGGAAACAACGGCAGATGGATCTATTTGTTGTTGCCCTAAAGACGCCGCTAGGCGTGATGGGAAACTACAACAGAGAAAATCAATCTGCTGTTGCCCTTAAGACGCCACAAGGCGTGATGGCCTCTGACTGCTTGGTCGGTCTTTGGCTAAGGACGGAAGAAGAAGAAGACTTTGGGAACAGAGCACCAAGAAGAATATAGGAAGCTTCAACTGAAGCACTGCGCGAGAATGACAAATAAGAACAGTTAAGAAGCGTACAGGCTGTAACAGGAAGTGTAAACGATGAATAGAACACCCTCAAAGTAGCAATGATGGAGACAATGAACACCAAATGTGGGACAAAGATAAATAGGACAAGGGTAAAGAAAAGAATCGAATGATGAAGTCAAAGAAACAATAAAGGCCAAAAAAGAAACTTTATAGGACTAAAATCTAAGTCACATGGCGATTAATTTAAATACCGAATAGCAAGAGATGCCAGACAAGAAAGCTGTGGCGTGATCGTCTCCCCTGCTGCACAATAATGGTCCAACAATGGCCACATTTCGAGTACTGTATAAAGATGAGGGTCTTCAAAGATATCAACCTTCGCTCAAGATTACTCTTAGGAGAGATAAAAATAGAAGAATCATGCTTCTATTTAAGGGAGCCTCACAGAATTTTAAAGAAAAGCAAGCATAACAACTGAGGTCATCTCAGCTGTCATGAAATTATTCTCCCGCCCCTTCGGTGAGGAAATATTAACTCTTATTTTCCAAGCCCTCAGCTGAAGGTGATTCAGCAACTATTACTTTAATAGCTTTTTGTTGTTATGTATTTAAAACAATATGAGTCATATGGGTGCAGACATACAAATCATTCAACAGTGATTAATTCAACTATAGATTTAAAGTTACAAATAAACAGATTTAAAAATCAATTATCGGTTAACGATGTAAAATAAATAAAGTTCTTATAAAAGAGAAGCGATGATATTTCTCATCGTCGGATGATGTTAAATTTTGGTGGAAAACAGGAAAATATTTGAAATGTCTATTGGCCGACCACGAATGTTACTTAATTGCCGATGTGGTGTCAGTTGGCATCTGTTGGTTCCCACAGGTGCTTTGGACTGGCCCATCTCTTCAATAGTCAAATATGGTGGCTGTAGCACGTCCCATGCAGTAAGACTGGGGCAACTACTATGGTTGTCTATCGTCTTCACGACCCGTCTGATGTTGATGACTAGCGTCGACTGCTGACAACTTGTACCACATACTAAGAGGAAACAAATGTCTCTGTTTAATTATTGGGTCTCCTGATATGAACACCAGGCGATCTCCGCTACCATCCACCACTTCATTTTCTTCAGAATGATTACCCTCCTTGAGCGTTAAATTTACCACAATGAGTCGGATGAAAGTGCTTTTGGACAGCGGATGGCGACAATTGAAATATATATACATGTACATATTAAACGTATTAAAGTGTTCGTTTAATAAATATAAGCACCGTGATATCATCATCCCCTCCCTCCTCTCGATGTAGCCTGGGGCCACCTCTGCTAGTGTTTCCTTGTGAGGAAACCCGCATGAAGCAGGTATTAGTTTTTGCAGTGGAGGTTCATGTGTCAAGTTTTCGCAGTAGAGATGAAAGACGTATAATTTCTGTAAGTATAGATGAAAGACGTATAATTTCTGTAAGTATAGATGGAAGACGTATAATTTCTGTAAGTATAGATGGAAGACGTATAATTTCTGTAAGTATAGAAGAAAGACGTATAATTTATATTTATAAGTGAAAGATATATAGTGTACAAATGAAAAACGTTTAATCCACCCAATCACCTCACTTTCCTCTAACTGTTTATAAAACTAGCAATTAGTACAGTTTTAGAGGGACAGTCATATTGTTCAAATATGATATTGTTATAATGAAGTGTGTAGCAGACGGAAGGGAGCAATTAGAAAAAAAAACACTAGCAAACCGCTTAATTTGGTGAGCTAACAATAGACAAAGTGATAGGCGGCTTTCAAGGGGAGGCGTGGCACACTTGTAAATGAATGTTCGAGACACGAACGTTGCACGAGAAGAAAGAAGAAAATGAGACATAAAGAACAGCTACATTAACTTTGAAAATCCTGGATGACAGAAGATAACGAAAAAAAAAAAAAGACGGTTATGCAGTCGGAATTTGATTGGATAGCCTGGGTGACACGGAGATTTTTGTGTTTTGTTTTTCTAATTTGTGTGTGTGTGTGTACGTTGCTCTTGTTATGAGGTATGTGCATTTGACGCAGCTGAGCCTAGAGAAAAGTTGTTTGAGTGAGTAAGTTGCCATGAAGATGTAGACTGGATGAGAGAAAACTAACTTGTTAAGTGTTTGACGTTTGTCAAGGATTGTTTGAATGAGTAGTACACTTATTTAGATGTTGTTAATGGGATTTGCTGGAGATTGTTTCGGATAGGCTCTTGATTGAATGACATATTGATTATCTTGAAGAGGCTAAGAGTTGAATAAGATTAATTTGACATGGAGGGATTATTGATGTAATGAAGTAGATGTTAGGATGCTGAGGCTGATGTTATATATATATATATATATATATATATATATATATATATATATATATATATATATATATATATATATATATATATATATATATATATATACACATATATACATACATACATACATACATACATACATACATACATATATACATACATACATACGAACGAACGAACGAACTTTATTTTCGAAGGGTAAAGAATTGGGCGCGCAGGCCCGTCTAACATTCTGCCCTTCCACTCTCATTAATCTTGCATACTATATCCTTTCATTCCCACATGATGCTTTAAACATTAATTTAAAGGCATGCAACATTATGAAGTTACCATAACAGCATTCATTTACAGTATGCAATCATAATAAAAAAAATGAGTAGGGTTTTTTTTTTTTTTTTTTTTGAAACAAACAAGCTAGTAAATGGGGGGAAAAAGTAATAATAAAATAAAATAAATAAAACAATAAATAAAAATAAATAAATTCTGTATACCGACACTCACTCATGCGGTCAATCCGTCTACAATTAATCTGTATTTTTGGTATGCGGGTACATTCTCACGACTCACATTTCTAAAGTACAGTATTATGTGGGTACATTCACACATACATTACATTATATAATAATATTTTAAAGTGAATATAATAATGATCTTACATGGATATAAAACAAAATATTCACACACAAAAATTAGCGGAAGAGGAAAAGAAATGTTGACCTATGGATGAGATGTTGACAGGCAAATACTGTTTCTATGGGGGTAGATAATCAGTGTTGAGGAAGTGTTTGAAAAGTGCTTTGTTAAAAGAATATTGTGTAGGTAGGCTTTTTAGGTGGTGTGGAAGGCTGTTCCATAAGTAGGCACCAGAGTAGGCTAGACTCTTTTTGAACAGGTCGATCCTAGGTTTGGGCAGACGTAACTGATGTAATCGTTGTCCCTCCCTTCTACTGGTTTGAAACAATGATCTTAGGTACGACGGGGCATTGTTAGATAGAATTGTGTGAGTCAGCTTGGCTTTGTTGTAGAGAAGACGTTTTTTTAGCGAGAGTATTTTGGGTTCTTTTCCTGTCCTTGTGTGTGGTGTCGTGCGATTATCGGTGATCAGACGCACTGCTCTCTTTTGCAGGGAGTGCAGTCTCTTCGAGGTTGAAGCAGGGCAACAATCCCATAGTGTAGAGCAGTAATCTAGATGTGTCTGTATATGTGAGGTGTAGAACAATAGTCTAGTGTCTGCGTCTAAGAAGTGTTTTATTTTGGCTAGCTGGTACGTCTTTTGTGCTATGTGTTTGGTTAAATTCCGTACATGGGAGTTCCACGTTAAGTGCTGGTCAATCGTGATCCCCAGAACTTTGTGTTCTGTTACATGTTCAATTTGTATTGATTCCGCGTGTAGCTGTAGCGATCTTTTGGTGCAGCTTAGGAGTTTCTGTCTGGTGGTAATCAACATAGATTTCGTTTTTGTTGTGTTTACTGGCATACGATTCATATTACTCCATTTTGTTAGATTGTCTACATCGCTTTGAAGAGTCATTTCAAGTGCCACGCAGTCATTGTCACTAGTGTAGATAGTACAATCATCTGCAAAGAGGTCACAAGTTGAATATTTTAGATGTAGTGGCAGGTCGTTGATGAACATTGCGAAGAGTAGGGGCCCAAGAATAGAGCCCTGCGGTACTCCTGTAACTACCTTCGAGAAATCTGATGCCGAGTTGTTGTGAAGCACTAACTGTTGTCGATCTGCCAGGAATGATTTGATGATGTTTAGTGGATTAGAGCCTATTCTGAGGGTTTCCAACTTTTGAACCAAGATAGTGTGGTCAATCATGTCAAATGCTTTCTTGAAGTCGACAAAAACAGCACCACATAATTTTCCATCATTTATGTTCGACAGCCAGTTGTCTGCCATTTTGGTGAGCGCTGTGTGACAGGAATGTTTGGGTCTGAAACCTGACTGGCTATCAATGAGCAGTTTGTTTGTTGTTAAGTGTTGAAATGTGGTGTTGTAAATGTGTTTCTCTAGTGGTTTTGAAAGAGATGATAGAAGGGATATTGGTCTGTAGCTGTTGGGATCGCTATGTGAGCCAGATTTATAGAGGGGGTACACTTTGGCAGATTTAAATGCTGTGGGGAAGTAGTTGTGTGCAATACATTGGTTGTATACATAGGTTAAGGAGTCGCAAATGATGGGCGCAGCGTAACGTAGAATCTTATTGCTGATACCATCAAGCCCAGATGAATTGTTGTTTTTTAATGCCAAGATATATTTGAGAACTTCATGTACTGTTAGAAAAGGAATATGTCTTAGATCTGTTGTGGTGTGTTCAGTGTTGCAGAAGGCTGTCAATTTACTAATATCGCAGTCCATTGGCTTTAGTGTCGACTTGAGAAGGCTAATTTCTGTTTTGAAGTGGTTGCTAAAATGAGTTGCCGTGAGGGAGCAGCTTTTTGGTAAAGAGTTTAGTGACTTTGATTTGTGTGTTAGTGTTCTAATGGCTGCCCAGACTTCTTTGCTGTTTGCTTTGTCTTGAATCATCTTTCTGAAATGTAGTTTCTTTTCCTGACGAATGAGGTATTGTACTTTGTTTCTAAGCAGCCGATACCTGCTGAAATCTTTGAGCTTATGTGCTTCGTCCCGCTCTCTCATTGTTGATAGTATTTCGTTGGTTATCCATGGGGTCTTTCTGATGTTTTTGACCCGAACCTGCTTTATAGGAACATGTTTGTCGAATACGTTGTTGAAAGTTTGTGTCCAGTATGTTATGGCTTCTTCTGGATGCGGAAGTTGGTACACGTATGAGAGAGGGGATATTTGTAGGTCTTGTAGGAATAATTGAATGTTAAAGTTTTTGAAATTCCTGTAATGGACTGTGATGTGTTCCGTTTTAGGTGCTTTAAACCCCTTTCTCGTCCAGGTACAGCAAATAGGATAGTGGTCACTTAATGATGTCTGTGGGACTGTGCATTCTATAATGTTTTCTGGGCAGGTCGTATAGATATGATCAATTAGTGTAGATGATGAGTCTGTTACTCTCATGGGTTGATTGATTAACTGTATGAGGTTGTATGAGATGGTGATATCATTCCACGTGTTGTTCGGTTTGTGAAGGTCAATATTGAAATCCCCCAGTAGAATAATTTCCTTCGAAGAAGCCCAAACGTTGTCCATCATTCGTGAGAATGTGTCAAACCATACAGTAGAAGAGCTAGGGTTTCGGTACAGGTAACCAATTAAAACGGGGGTCAGGTTGGGGAGTTTTATTTCCAGCCATAAACATTCAATGCCAGTATGTTCTAGATCATCACGGCGTCTGTACTGAAGAGATGTTGAGATGTATATGACTAGCCCTGTTTCATGTTGTCTGTTAGGATCCCTGCGAATGGTGGTAAATCCATTAATCCTAATTTCGTACATATCAGAATCTTTATTCTCCATAAAATACATTAATATGTACAGACATGATATAATAGATACAACATGGCAAATAGGAGAATCATTAGAATTTACATAAAGTGTTGAAGACGTCTCAAGTAGTTATATGTGGGTGTTTTTACATCGAACCTTCGTTTTACACATACATAAAAAATTTTAAGCTTTCTAAAAGACATTGGCATATAATGATATGGTATACCCTGCCAAAAATGAGAATTATTGAAATTTACAAAATGTGTGAGGAATACCATTCAAGTAGAGCAATATGGTTGTTTTTACATGGAGGTTTTATCAGAATTTTGTTTGCCATAAAAAAAAACTTTGACCGCTAGTGGAGTGAGATATTAAATATAGCATCAAATACAATAGTCGTATGGTATAGTATACAGAGGAGCACAATTGAGTTTAGACTGTGTGGAAAACATCCCAGCAATTCAAAATGGGTGTTTTTTTACATCGAAGTTTCCATATTCTGTAAGAACCTATAATTGCACTAATACTGACATATTTACATAAAACCTTTGCTTCAAATTTCCGCAACCCTAGCGACATTAATCCACTCACACACTTTGCATGCACATGACCCAAACTACCAATTATCAGTACGATTACATGCGTACGGTAGCCTAGTTCGTTAATTTCTGCAGTCAATGGATAGTACTTATCAAATTTATGTTGGTAACATTTATCTAAATGGGCATCATATGGTATTGCTGCCTCCACTATAAAAGCTGTTTTGTTCTGTCGATTGATTATTGTTAAATCAGGTTTTACGGCATGAGTCTTAAATGAGGCGTTGCTGCTGCCGAAAAGTGATGGTTTAACCATTATCTCTTTGTTTATTGTTATGTCACCTTTATTATTGTATGCAGATTTCAGCTTCTCATAAATAATGTCTACAGCTCTATTGTGCCTTTGTTGGTATAATGTTTGAAATTTGGTACATCCATTCAATAAATGTGACACTGTTTCGTATGGGTGGTTACATATTTTGCACATTTTCGTGTATGTCTGTGGGTAGTATAGATGTAAAAGACTTTCGCATTCCAGCAACTGTAACCTCGATCTCACAGCAAATGAAAGTATTTTATCACTTAATTTAAAATTAGATAGAAAACTAGATGACAATGAGTGGTTTACACATTTCATTTCGCGCACTATTCTCCCTTGTGACGATTTACTTTTTAGTTCACTTAGAATTAGGTTAAGTTTATGTGATTTAAATGCAGAATAAAAAGCATTTGCTGACTTGTATGTTAGACTTACATACATATATATATATATATATATATATATATATATATATATATATATATATATATATATATATATATATATATATTTCTATATATATATATATATATATATATAAGACGAAGGAGAGGTCGTCTCGGAATGGTTATTGAATATGGTGGAGAAAAAAACTGTTGATAGACTGAGATGTTTGTCTTGGATAGGTTATTAATTATCTGATTATGGCGGAGACTGTCTTAGCGAGGCTATTTGATCTAGTGAGACTGAGGTTGTCTTGGAGATATTATTGATTGAACGAGATGAACATACCCAGAAGAGGTTTACGTTTGAATACGGTATAGTGTACGATTGACTGAGTGACGAGCGAGTTACCGGTCGAGGCAAAGTTATCACATTCCGGGTTCGAAACCTAGTAGCGTTATGCTCTAGTCTACACAGCTGTAAATGGGTACCTGACTCTGCTCTTGAGTTAAGGAAAGTAAAGGCAGTTAGGAAGGGAACTGATCACCCCACCTGATATGTTGCGAAGAGTTTGATAAGTTGTTGTCTCACTGTCTGATATTACGTTCTGCTTTGTTTCTTCCAGAGCATGAAATGTCCACAGCCCGATTGCTGGGCATATTGCAACTTCACCAGAGCCCCTCTAGCAAGAAATTTTTCCTGGTGGCCCGAATCCTGCTTCATGGAAAAATCCTCATCTTAATCGGAAATCCCCAACATGACCAGAGTCTACACAAACTAGCATTAAAAAATAGACCAAGAACACGCATGCGCATTCAAAACACTGAGAAGCACAATATGAAGGTCAGTGCGTTAAAAACAAGCATTGAAGGTCAGCATAAATCCAGGCTTACCAACACCCATAACGGCTGGGTCACACTAGTTAGTTGGGAAACATGTTCACAGGGGACAATAGAATGGGCAGCTAAGTATCGTTGTAATGTCTAAGCTCCTCGCTACGGTTTACCAAACACTCAAACACAACACAAATCGCCAGCGCGTAAATAGTATATTCATATGAACTCTTTTCTGTAAATGTCAAAACATGATCCATATCGACTGTACAAGAAAGGATGATCCCAACATGCGAGATTAGATTCCTTCGAAGAGTTGCAAATGTCACCTCCGGAGACAGGAGGAAAGCCGAAAACATTAGGAAATTAGTGGGAGAAGCGCCATGCTCCAGCTGGATGTGTGTGTGTGTGAGAGAGAGAGAGAGAGAGAGAGAGAGGGGGGGGGGCATAAATAAAATTCTGTTGACTCATCGTCAGAATGTAAAACTAGTAGTTCATTCCTTCGTCGAAGAAGATTTAGCTACAGAACCAGGGAACGCACGAGACGAAGGTGTATCATGATCATTACCCTTCAGCTTACAATGCAGCAAAAGTCTTCAACAAGTTCATGCCAAGTCCATCTGTCTTGTGCCTAACGCTCATGCTCTTTCCATGTCTTCTTTCATTTCTGTCTCAAATTCTCTTCTCAATGTGTTATTTGGCCACTTGTTACGTGCAGTCTTTGATATCTTACAATATTATACATTGGTATACTTGTTATGTTCGCAAATATTTTGTAAACAAAATAGATATTTTTTAGTGCTTAAGGAAAAGTCATTATTGAGTTACTTCCCTTGAAAGTTGTGCCGTCTCTTTCGATCGAACTCCGCGGATGAATCCAGTTTTACTGCGATTTATTCTTTGTTTGGGTAGTAATAGATTGTTCTTGCTTCAGAATATCTATGGCCTGAATTTATGTGTATTGTTTGTCTGTGTAGGACGAATCTGTCTTATATCTGTATATCTTTACATATCTAAGTCGAACTATATGTTCTGTTGTCTCTAGAGAGGTCAAAGGCTGTTCGGCGGATGTGTCGCGAGAGAGGTGTTTTTTGGCTTCGCCCTGATGATGGGCTGTGTTTTTCTATGTCGGCTTGACGCCGGGGAAAAAGTGATCTCAGTGGTTTTTGGGGAAAGTGATAGTCGTCTAGACCTATCGTGTATGCTTTACCCCCGTGTTCATTCTTATTGCCAAGGAACGGCAAAATCATATTTCTGAAAACCAAGGTAATAAAGATACTTTTTTGAACTCTCGTACGAAGCCACCGTTTTTCGATAGGGATGATTTGTACGTCTGAGAGGATACATCTAACTAGATGAAAAAAAACGATTCTGATTCCTAGCAGCACTATATCCTGTAGAATGCAGTCAATTGTTCATGATCAAATCTACAGAGCAATGAAATGTTTAATGAATGACTAACTTTAGGACAGATTCATTATCTGTATCCAAACGTGAGTGACAGCTCACGAGTGAAGCGATCTTGGAACCAAACATGTAGTGACTTTCAAGAAGAGAAAAGGGATGCCCGTATTATCACTTGATTAGTCCAGAGATCACTGCTACACATGAGAACCCATTGCTAGCGGTTCAATATAATTATATGGAAAAATCTGTGCTGGACATTATGTTAAGGAATCTTCGCTAGACGAGATTAGGTCTAGAAGCCATCTTGGATATTGTTTATAATCTGACGTGCTTTGTCAGTAAACTCAGTTGATATATATATATATGGGCAATACTGAGTGCTTGACTACTGACAGTCCATTAACTATTATTCTACATGAGTGCCCATGTAACATAACATTGCAAGACCATTTATCCACTGTACCATGATGTATTATGCCAACCTGTGATTTGTCACTATCTGTGCTGTCGAGTGTGTACGTCCAATTAAACTTTAGTAAAGGTACACAGTCGTTGCTGACCTCTGTCTTCCAGCACACACCCATTACAAGAGGTTGTAATCAGAACACCAGAGAGCTTATCAACTGGTGGACCAGCTTTCTGGGTTTGACCTCGCAGAAGTTCAGAAGTCAACAGATTACCGATACCAGACCGTTTCCTGTGGCTGATACGACACACTTGCAGTATTGGTTTGCTCTTTGTCAACACTTCGTCACGTGACCTGTCAAGTGAATGCAGTATGTAGGTCAGCGTTGTTGACATTTTTACATTAGACATTACAGAGTTTCACAGAACAGTTGGATCAATTCTTGTCAATGTTAACAGGAAGACAGTATTATTGAACTAAGAAGTCCTATTTTCATCGATGGATCTTCTTGTTTTCTATATATGAACTTTAATATTTAAGGCCAGAATATATATTTCAATAAAGTGGCAGTTTATTTATTTTACAAGAATAACTTTGCCATTACTGTAAAACTGAGCCTATTTTGCAACACATTACACACATGATATATGTATTTATGATATGTTACATGTTATTTGTTTGTATAGTATGTTAGTTTATATGTCAGCGGGTTGTGTTTAAGGTTGGGCGGCGTCCTCACAACAGAATATCCCACGTCATAGAGGGTCCGTTGTGGGCGTTTTCTATAGGTGCAATTTTCTTGATTGAAAATTTGCTTGCGACAACTGTTGCTTTTGTGTTAGCTGTGAAGTCTGTAATTATTGTTTTTTTTTGTAATATTTCTTTGTTCTTTAGTTTTGTTTTGAATTGTTTGTAATTTGTTGGTCTACCCTTTTCTATCTTTCAGTTCTATTCACAATTTATATTCATATACTGTGACGTCATTTGTGTTGTTATTCTTTGCAGATTCAGTGATTATTTTCATTGATTTCCCTATTTGATTTATTTTGATTTCTGCAAACGTTTTCGTATTGTCAGTCCTATTTGTACTTTATGTATTCTGTTGGTTGACATATGTTTTATATAGGTACATTTCATAAGACACTATTACCTGTGCACTGCACTTGGGTTATGGTATAAACCAGTACCTGATTATTATTATTACTGTTATACAAGACCTTATTAAGGCTTGTGACCCACAGATATTGGGATAGTGTACTGATTAATCAAGTCATTAAGAACTTGTGGTATTATTATTGTTTCAGGTGATTAGTATTATTGTTAGACACCATGTCTACATTAGAATACTTCATTATACAAGGGAAAGCCCTTGATAAGACTGGTCAACAATTAGAAGAATGGGTAGTTGCTCAATATGACAAAGCATTAGCTGCAGAAGAGAGAAAAGCTCTGGCTGAAGAGAAAAGATTAGAAAGAGAAGCTGAGGCTGCTGCTGAACAAAAGAAATTGCAGATGCAGGTGGAGCAAAGGAGATTTGAAGCTGAACAAAAAAAATTAGAAAGAGAAGCTGCTGCTGAACAAAAAAGATTAGACAGTGAAGCTGAACAAAAAAAATTAGAAAGAGAAGCTGCTGCTGAACAAAAAAGATTAGACAGGGAAGCTGAACAAAAAAGATTAGACAGAGAGGCTGAAGAAAAAAAAGCAATAAGAGAACATGAATTTGAGTTAGAGAAATTGAGATTGACAAGTATGATTAATGTTAATCAGGCATCTAGTGGTAATGGTAAACCTTCTACTTACAAGGTTAAGGTTCCACCGTTCAATCAGTCCAGTGACGATATTACATTCTGGCTGGATAGATTTGAACGTTCTTGTCGTACACATAATGTGGATAAATCACAATACGCTAATCAATTAGCAGAAAACTTGAAAGGTGAATCTTTGACTAGATTATGCCTTGTAGGAGAAGCAGATAAGGATAATTATGATGTCATTAGGGCGGCTTTGATAAAAAAAATACCAGCTAAGTGAGGAAGGCTATCGCCTTTTGTTTAAGACGATGGTGCCTGAGACAGGTGTAGAATTCTCAGAATTCACTGCAAAGGCACGTCTCACAGTTGATCGTTGGATTGAGCTTTCCAAAACAGAAAAAACGTATGAAGGACTTATGGATTTGTTGCTCAGAGATAAGATTATGTCATGTGTTAACAAACCATTCCTGGAATTTATACATGAGCGTAAACCCAAATCTCTAAAGGAAATGGAAGAATATTGTTCCCAATATGTCACTGCACACCCCGACGTGACTTTTGGCAACACTAAGATTAAGGAGGGTATGCCAGTTGCTTCAGCAACACCATACAATCCCAATTATTCACACAGATTTCAGGGACCTCAAAACAGATTTGATAAAAAAGGTAACCATAATAGTTATCAAAACCAAGGTAACCAATCATTTCAGGGTTCTTCTTCAAAGAACTGGAGACGAGCTGATAGCTCTCGACACAGGGGTGGTCATAATTATAGGAATTTCCGTAGAGGAAGTAATTATAGAAACTATCAGGGTTATCCGTCTTGGAGTCAACAAGATCATAATTACAGAGATACTCATTATAATGAATATGATAATGGTAACCAAGGGAACTATGACTCAAACCCAAATAGGGGTTACAATAGAGGTAACAATAACTACAGAGGTGATAATAACCGAGGTAGATCTCAAAACAAAAGACATAAACCACATTTTCAGGCAAACTCTGCACAACAAGAGTCCCATGAAGCCTATAAACAGAGTAAAGATAATAATGATGCTAGTAATATGGCATGTGCCGCTTTTGATTTTGGGAGAGCATCTCAGTGCCCCCAATGCAAAACGTTATTTGAGCCAACCACAGTGTCTACTTTAAGCTGTGGCCATCCTCTTCCTGCTCTTCCGGCATCAGTCGCGCATGATGGAAGAGGTTCTCTTGTCTTACATAAGGGTTTAGTGAATAACAATCCAGTCTCTGTGCTATTTGATTCTGGATGCACCACAATTGGTGTTAGGCAGTCACTCGTAGATCCTTCCCGTGCCACTGGACAAGTAGTCAAATGTGTAACATTTGGCGGCACATTAGAGAAATACTCTACTGCTATCATTAGGATTGCTACTCCTTTCTTTACAGGAGATGTACACGCATGTCTTCTCCCGAATCCGATCGCTGACCTCATCATCGGTCGCATTCATGGAGTCAAAGAATGCACTCCGCAACAAATTTCCGCGTGGGAAAGGCAAAACATGCAGATTGCTAACGCTGTAGTCACTAGAGCTCAGGCTCTTAATATGCCTCAAACTTCATCTACTGAAGATAATGAAGTGCATAACCAAGATGATCCCTTGGTAATTTCTCGTGACTCGTTTATAAAACAGCAAGAAGATGATCCCACTCTGAAGAAATTCTTCATTCTTGCAACTAAAGGTGATCCGAATAAAGACACAAGTCGTAAATCGTGGATTACAAAGAAGAATGGCGTACTTGTACGTATGGTTCAAGACTCCATTACGTCAAGTCATTCTCAAATCCTGGTTCCCAAGAATTTGAGAGTTAAAATTTTGCAGCACGCTCACGACTCTCAGTGTGCTGGACACATGGGTTTTTCCCGTACTAAGTCAAGAGTCCTTGCGGCTTTCTTTTGGCCATTGGTAAACAAGGACATACGGATTTATTGTCGATCTTGTAAAGTATGTCAGGAAGTTAAATCCAAAGGTCCACGGCATGCTGCACCCATTCAGGCGGCGGACATTCCTATTCGGCCGTTTCAAAAAAAAATGGCCATAGACATTATTGGTCCATTTAAGATCAAGTCTGCCAGAGGACATCAGTTTATCTTGACATGTGTTGATATGTGCACACGTTGGCCAGAGGCTATTCCTCTGAAGAGCATTACTACTGCTGATATTGCAGATGCTCTTTGGCTTATATTTTCTCGTTTGGGTTTCCCCGGAGAGATATTGTCAGACCATGGCACCCAACTAATATCAGATACCATGTCTCAAGTAATGTCTACTCTGCAGATAGATAGATCTTTAAGTAGTATCTACCATCCAATGTCTAATGGTATGGTCGAACGCCTTAATAGAACACTTAAAAACTTACTAGGGAAGATAACTGAGGATCATCCTCAAGACTGGGACAGAGTTTTACCTGCGGCCCTCTTCGCTTACAGAGAGGTACCCAATGAACATACAGGATTTTCTCCCTTTGAACTCGTCTTTGGCGCGCGTCCGCGTGGCCCTATGTCGTTGCTTCACGATCTCATAACATCTGACAATATTGACGATGACACAAAGTCATCCTACGAATATGTCATCGCGTTGAGACAAAAGATTATCGAAGCATGCAAATTAGCAACTTCTTCTTCTGAATTTGCGAAACAGAAGGCAAGGCAATTTGCCAATAAGAAGAGATGCTTACGACAACTGTGTCCTGGTGACAAAGCATTTGTATTACTACCTTGTAGGGAAAACAGATTACTTATTTCTTGGAAAGGTCCGTACGATATAATATCGAAAATTTCCGATGTCGACTATATTGTCGATATTGATGGGAAGCATAAAACCTTCCACATCAATATGCTTACTGAATTCCATGAACGTCCGGATTATTTGCAACCCATTTTCCAAGCAACGGACAATTCTCCAGTACAACATGGTCATTACTCATCACTGTCCGTGATACAGGATGAGGAAACAAGTTTTTCAGATGTAAATCTTCCTCTTCCAATGATCCCACTTCATTCTAGTGAATCATGGAAGAACGTTACTGTCTCTCCTGATTTGTCTCTAGGAGAACAGCGACAAGTTTCAACTATGTTGCAAACATTTCAGGATGTACTCACTGACATCCCTGGACAAACGAATGTCATTGAACATGACATTGTTCTAACTGACCATACTCCTATTAGGGTTAGACCTTATCCTATACCTATACATTTTCAAGCACAGGTCGAGAAAGAGTTGGATGAGATGATAGATTTGAAAATAATCGAACCATCCACCTCTGCATATTCTTCGCCGATGGTTATTGTGCGTAAAAAAGACAATAACATACGTCTTTGCGTTGACTATCGAAAATTGAATCAGGTAACGAAGTTCGATGCTGAACCTATGCCTTTACTGGAAGAACTACTTACTCGACTCTCCAAATCTCATTTTTTCACTAAACTTGATTTGTCTAAAGGATATTGGCAAGTTCCTTTATCTGAACGCGCCAAACCTCTCACGGCTTTTTCAACACCTAGAGGTTTGTTCCAATGGAATTTTATGCCTTTCGGTCTTATGAACGCACCAGCTACATTCGTACGCATGATGCGCCGAATCCTATTTTATCGGTCAGATGTCATTGCATATCTTGACGACATCTGTCTTTTCAGCGATACTTGGGAAGATCACTATTCAGGGTTAGATGAATTGCTGTCTACTTTGCGCGAGCACAACCTGACAGCGAAACCCTCTAAAGCCTATATTGGTTTTAGCGAAATTTCTTTCCTAGGCCACCGAGTTGGTCATGGTTTCCTAAAGACAGAGGACCATAATACTAGTAAGATACTTAACATCTCAATCCCTAAGACTAAAAAACAGGTGAGAAGTCTGTTAGGTCTTATTCAATTTTATGGCAGATTCATTCAGAATCTATCCTCTATCATGGCACCTCTTTCAACACTTCTAAAGAAAGGTTCGCCTAATGTGGTCCACTGGTCTCAGGAATGCCAATGCTCTCTGGATAAGATTAAAACATTGTTTTCAACACCACCTATTTTAGTGCTACCTACTAAAGATAAAACATTCGTTCTTCGTAGTGACGCTTCATCCACTGGGATTGGAGCGGCACTAATGCAAGAGTACTCTGGAACTCTGCATCCTGTAATGTATATTTCCAGAAAACTTAATGCGGCAGAAAGGAATTATTCGGTTTTAGACCGTGAGCTATTAGCTATGGTTTGGTCGATCCTCAAACTACAGAGATTCCTTCTGGGCGCACATTTCATAGTAGAAACCGACCAAAAAGCTCTTACTGCTATACAGAGTAAGAATTTGAAGAGCTCGAGGTCTACACGATATGCAATTGCTCTTCAACCTTTTCATTTCTCTGTGCGAGCTATTCGTGGATCAGATAATGTGATGGCAGACATTCTGTCAAGATGCCCACATGATTCCACATAACTATTAGGGCTTAGACTTCTTGATATGTCTAGTTCTATAGTAGTTCCTTTTCTATATCATGATAGATACAAATTTGTAATTTAATAATATAATGATTGTATCACTACATAGCGGTTCATTGATGTTTATTCACCGCTGTGCTTTGATGATTTTTTCTTCATAAATCATAAATGTAAGATATCTAATACGAAATGATGGTATGAATTTTTTAGGCATCGTGTAATTGCCAGAATTGTATTATACTTTGATGACACCTTCCTGGAAAAATATACTTATAGAGAAATAATTTCTCTCAGTTTATGAGACACATTCTCACCAGTCGCTCCATAAGTCGACTTAGCCTCATATTAGGCGTTATAGGTATTCCTGATATTTTCATCTGCGCATTATTCATGCGTTGTGAGCCTATTGTACGTTGCTCCTAGATGTATTTCAAAAAGAAAAAAAAAATGTTCCATTTTTTTTCCCGGGAGGTGTGGTAAGACTGTTACGTGCAGTCTTTGATATCTTACAATATTATACATTGGTATACTTGTTATGTTCGCAAATATTTTGTAAACAAAATAGATATTTTTTAGTGCTTAAGGGAAAGTCATTATTGAGTTACTTCCCTTGAAAGTTGTGCCGTCTCTTTCGATCGAACTCCGCGGATGAATCCAGTTTTACTGCGATTTATTCTTTGTTTGGGTAGTAATAGATTGTTCTTGCTTCAGAATATCTATGGCCTGAATTTATGTGTATTGTTTGTCTGTGTAGGACGAATCTGTCTTATATCTGTATATCTTTACATATCTAAGTCGAACTATATGTTCTGTTGTCTCTAGAGAGGTCAAAGGCTGTTCGGCGGATGTGTCGCGAGAGAGGTGTTTTTTGGCTTCGCCCTGATGATGGGCTGTGTTTTTCTATGTCGGCTTGACGCCGGGGAAAAAGTGATCTCAGTGGTTTTTGGGGAAAGTGATAGTCGTCTAGACCTATCGTGTATGCTTTACCCCAGTGTTCATTCTTATTGCCAAGGAACGGCAAAATCATATTTCTGAAAACCAAGGTAATAAAGATACTCTTTTGAACTCTCGTACGAAGCCACCGTTTTTCGATAGGGATGATTTGTACGTCTGAGAGGATACATCTAACTAGATGAAAAAAAACGATTCTGATTCCTAGCAGCACTATATCCTGTAGAATGCAGTCAATTGTTCATGATCAAATCTACAGAGCAATGAAATGTTTAATGAATGACTAACTTTAGGACAGATTCATTATCTGTATCCAAACGTGAGTGACAGCTCACGAGTGAAGCCATCTTGGAACCAAACATGTAGTGACTTTCAAGAAGAGAAAAGGGATGCCCGTATTATCGCTTGATTAGTCCAGAGATCACTGCTACACATGAGAACCCATTGCTAGCGGTTCAATATAATTATATGGAAAAAATCTGTGCTGGACATTATGTTAAGGAATCTTCGCTAGACGAGATTAGGTCTAGAAGCCATCTTGGATATTGTTTATAATCTGACGTGCTTTGTCAGTAAACTCAGTTGATATATATATATGGGCAATACTGAGTGCTTGGCTACTGACAGTCCATTATACTATTATTCTACATGAGTGCCCATGTAACATAACATTGCACGACCATTTATCCACTGTACCATGATGTATTATGCCAACCTGTGATTTGTCACTATCTGTGCTGTCGAGTGTGTACGTCCAATTAAACTTTAGTAAAGGTACACAGTCGTTGGTGTCGATGACTTCCAGCCATACATGAGTGTGAGAAAAGAACATTTGTCAACACCACGAACTCTTCCTATCATTCGCACATTATACACTCCATCTATGTCTACACACCACTGCGTAGGTCAAGTTGACATTCCATACTCGAACCACGAGCAACACAACAACACAGTATTTAACTCTGGTGATGTTCGAGCGAGCTTCAGATTTCTCAGCATGTCTCTTGCTCAGGGCAAGGGTCTTGTATTAAGAGTTTATTAACTGATGATGATGATGTCTGCTTCCATCCACTTATATTTATCATTTGGTGGACATCATTAATAAGAAAAAAAATTCTTATCACCACTGTCTACCTTTCTTTCCCTGGAGAGGAATAAAGAAATAAAAACTATCAACGGATTTTCTTAGTATCTATCCATCGTCGACATATTTTTCTGCACTCGTGTTCCACTGTCATCTGTCTGGTTCTTGTCCTCGTGTTCCACTGTCATCTGTCTGGTTCTTGTCCTCGTGTTCCACTGTCATCTGTCTGGTTCTTGTCCTCGTGTTCCACTGTCATCTGTCTGGTTCTTGTCCTCGTGTTCCACTGTCATCTGTCTGGTTCTTGTCCTCGTGTTCCACTGTCATCTGTCTGGTTCTTGTCCTCGTGTTCCACTGTCATCTGTCTGGTTCTTGTCCTCGTGTTCCACTGGCATCTGTCTGGTTCTTGTCCTCGTGTTCCACTGTCATCTGTCTGGTTCTTGTCCTCGTGTTCCACTGTCATCTGTCTGGTTCTTGTCCTCGTGTTCCACTGTCATCTGTCTGGTTCTTGTCCTCGTGTTCCACTGTCATCTGTCTGGTTCTTGTCCTCGTGTTCCACTGTCATCTGTCTGGTTCTTGTCCTCGTGTTCCACTGTCATCTGTCTGGTTCTTGTCCTCGTGTTCCACTGTCATCTGTCTGGTTCTTGTCCTCGTGTTCCACTGGCATCTGTCTGGTTCTTGTCCTCGTGTTCCACTGTCATCTGTCTGGTTTTTGTCCTCGTGTTCCACTGTCATCTGTCTGGTTCTTGTCCTCGTGTTCCACTGTCATCTGTCTGGTTCTTGTCCTCGTGTTCCACTGGCATCTGTCTGGTTCTTGTCCTCGTGTTCCACTGGCATCTGTCTTGTTCTTGTTCTCGTGTTCCACTGGCATCTGTCTGGTTCTTGTCCTCGTGTTTTTGTTTAGAAACCGTGCTCCAGAATGAGCTGAAATCTATTAATGATAATGATGAATTAAGATGTCACGTGGTACGAGCAGACAGCAAATATAAAAATTGTGTTTAGCTTGAACGAGGCAAAACTCTTATTTTAAAATAAAACTTGATATAATCCGGTGTTTATCCCTACTGAAGATTCATCTCCAAGAGGTACACGATAAAAGCCTGCATTACTTTCCTCAGTCGCTAGAGTAAAGATTGCTTCCATCCACGGAAATGACTTATTAGTAGATAAAGATGACCAAATACGCATATGAATATGTCACAGCGTAGGTCTGGGATACATCTTGTCACGCAGGCTTTAACGAAAAGGGATGTCTGTTCCATTGACCGCGCTATTTTCATACTCACGTATTGATGGAATCATAACGCCTCTTTACCCCCTTCAGGGCACGGCTCAGTGTGTGTAATAGCAATCTGATTACTATACGTCGTAATTCAAAATCTCATATTAAAAATCTATCTCTTGCGTCCTTCCCTGCCAGATACGATGACATTTTCTAATGAACAGCACGTTTTTTACGTGCTGCATTCGCCAATGTCGTTGTTTTTATCACCTGGTTCATACATATGTAGAAGGCCAGAAATCTGAATTAAATTATTAGCTGTCAGTTTTATCAAGGTGAGCTGAGACGTTTATAAGACATAATTAGATCTAAAGGTCTTATAAAAGACATAATTAGATCTAAAGGTCTTATAAAAGACATAATTAGATCTAAAGGTCTTATAAAAGACATAATTAGATCTAAAGGTATTATATAAGACATAATTAGATCTAAAGGTCTTATAAAAGACATAATTAGATCTAAAGGTCTTATAAAAGACATAATTAGATCTAAAGGTCTTATAAAAGACATAATTAGATCTAAAGGTCTTATATAAGACATAATTAGATCTAAAGGTCTTTTATATTTGGGAATCCATTCATTCATCACCCTTCAGCTCCCAAATGAGCATAAGGCGTCAACAGATTTATGCCAAGTCTTCCTGTCCCGTGCCATCAGCTCAATGTATGTCCATGTCTTCTTCACCACCTTCACGTCTGTCTCCAGGTGTCGTCTCCATGTGTTCCTTGGTCTCCCTCTACCTCTCTTACCCTGGGGATTCCAGAACAAGGACTGGCCTGGTAAAGCTATCAACAACTTTCCTCACTGTGTCTTCTATCCATGTCCAGCGTTTTCTTCTCATCGCTCGTTTGGCTGGCTTTTATCTGGGTCTTGTCTGGCTCTTGTCTGGGTCTTGTCTGGCTCTTGTCTGGGTCTTGTCTGGCTCTTGTCTGGGTCTTGTCTGGCTCTTGTCTGGGTCTTGTCTGGCTCTTGTCTGGGTCTTGTCTGGCTCTTGTCTGGGTCTTGTCTGGGTCTTGTCTGGGTCTTGTCTGGCTCTTGTCTGGGTCTTGTCTGGGTCTTGTCTGGCTCTTGTCTGGGTCTTGTCTGGCTCTTGTCTGGCTCTTGTCTGGGTCTTGTC